>PVJS01015978.1:0-38107 GCA_004027185.1 Glis glis
GTGTGTGTGTGTGTGTGTGTGTGTGTGTGTGTGTGTATACTGGGGATTGAACCCAGGGTCATTCTACCACTGTGCTATATCCCCAACCCTATTTTATTTTGAAACAGCGTCTCACCAAGTTGCTGAGGCTGGCTTGAAATCTGCAATCCTCCTATCTCAGCCTCCCAAGTACTGTGATTACAGGCATGTGTCACCATGCCCAGCTGAGAGTGACAGTCTGCTGGTTCCCCCTCTTTACTCCAGGCATCCTCTCCACATGTCCTTCACCCTCGGTGCATCCTTCAGGGCATCTAGCATTCATTGCTGCTGATTTCAGAACTGCTATTCACTACCCTTTGTGGCAGAAATGCAAAGCTTGGAACAGCAGGGCTTCCACCCAAAGAGTGACAGAGACCTTCATAAGAAAAAAGATTTTAAACTAGTTGCCCCTCTGATTTTCAGTTTCATCACCTGAGAAAAAAGTTTCTAAGACAATAAGTTTGATAACATAAGAAAGTCAGCCAACACACCTGCTCAATAGAGGCCTCAGCTATTATAGTGGTGACTGCTATTTCCCTTCCAATTCTGAAGTTTCATAAAAGTTTCAGTGCTTCACTATCTGCAGGCTATGAAGAGAGCTAATAAAGATGACAAGAAGCACAGTGTGGTGGTGCACATATATAATCCCAATACTTGGGAGGCTGAGACAGGAGGATCACAGGTTGGAGGCCAGCCTCAGCAACTCAGCGAGAACCTGCTTCAAAATTTAAAAAATTAAAAAGGGCTGAGGTGTACCCAGAGGTAGAACACCCCTGGGGTCAATCTCTAGTACCACACACACACCAAAAAAGATGGCAATCGCCTTCCATGTCCTTTCCCATACTGATCATTTCTGGTTCCAGAGAAACCATGGCACCATGACCTTCTTTGGCTTTAAAACAGCCACCCAGAGTCAAACTAGTAGGCATCCACCAGCCATGGACCATGAATCCATGACAGTGGAGTCCAGAGAAAAAGAACCAAGATGGGAATGGAATGGATGGCTCATCAGCAGCCCGGAGCCAGTGAGCAAGCCCTCTCTCCTCTGCTGCCGGGGCCTGGGCTTTGGCCAGCCCCACAATGGTGTCCCCACAGGCTGCCAACTCGTGGCCTTGCTGTTAGATGAAGGCCAAGGATCTCCATGAAGGGGGTGCTACCTTACCACCAATCTGGCTATGATCTCAATGTCTTGGCTTATCCAGGACACTAGCTCAGGAAAGAGCCCTGGGCAGGTCTCAGGCCCCTAAGACTACCCAAAGCCTCTAGTGTGGACGGGATCGAGGAGGTAGGAGAGGAAAGAAGCAGGCACTGTGACTGCTGTCTCTCAGACAGTCTAAGATAAGAGAAAGATTCTGGATTAGGATTCAGAAAATGGGTCACCAGCCTTCCCACTTACTGGCTAACTCGAATCTCGTGAGAGTCAATCTTTTCATCTATGAGATGACAAAGTTACATCTCTACAGTTCCTTATATATCTAAAATGTTATGAGTTGTAGGAAAAAAAGAATGGTGAGTTCTTTTTAAATGAAAGAATAAGCTAGTGCATAAATAATTATGTAAACCCCACAGGACTCCCTGTGCTGGATCATTACAGTATGCATATGGAAAGAGAGATATTGTCTTAGTCCTCAGTTTACAATTATGATCTGATGTTAAGGGCTGATTAAATAGCCTAGTGCAATATACAGTGGTGGTTAAGTTAGGATGTAGGCTGGACTAGGAATGAGAAGGCCCAACTCTGAGCCTAGGTCCCTTTCCTCCAGTTGGGCATTTTCTGAGAAGTCCCCTAGATGCTCTGAGTATCACCATTCATTTTTGCCTACTCCGCAGAGCTTTGGTAGTAATAAAATGTCATCATGAAAGTGAATGTATTTTGTAACCTATAAAGCCCTGTATAAACACAAGATCTCACTGTCATCATTATCATTTTTTTTTATTGTGGCTTATCCACCAAAGTCCTCCACAAAGTCTCTACCAAGCATGGATTATAAAGCATCCTCAATGCCGTCCCATTTGAATTGAGCCTAACACAGGTCAAAGCTCTGTCTATCTCAGCCTTGGCTGATATCCCGAGTCCTCGAGCTGCCATGGCATAGAGACAAGGCATAATCATGGGGAGAGAGTAGCAGCCCCTGCCTGTGGAGCAGGAGGCTATTGGAAATGCAGGAGTATCACCAGAACTCCAAGATAATCTGGGGCTCAGGTCTCTCAGATGGATCTGGTTCCAGTAAGATTAAGACAAAGGAATCAAGACAAATTTGGCCATTGGGCTTTAGGGCATTGTCACAAAGGTAATTGAGTTACCAAACAGCACAATCAAAAACCTAGACGTGCCGGGCGTGGTGGCGCACACTTGTAATCTCAGTACTTTGGGAGGCGGAGACCAGAGGATCCGGGTTCGCGGCCAGCCTCAGCTCTCTCTCTCTCTCTCTCTCTCTCTCTCTCTCTCTCCTTAGTGAGTCCCTCCACAACTTTGTGAGACACGGTTTCAAAATAAAGTATAAAAAAATAGGGCCGGGGATGTAGCGCAGAGGTAGAACACCCCTGGGTTCAATCTCCAGTACCACAGGGGAAAAAAAAAAAGACCCAGACCTATATCCTCCTATCCTCAGCCATGGTGCCAACTCGGAAGCTAAAGAAGTCTTCTTCCAGGGGTGGTGAAGGTCAGTAGCTCTATAGCGCTGATCTTAGGAGGCTGTGTATGTCATCTTTTTTTTTTTTTTTTTTTTTTTTTTGCGGTACCGGGGATTGAACCCAGGGGGTTCTATCTCCAAGCTACACCCCCAGCCCTATTTTTTATCCTTTATTTTGAAACTGGGTCTCACAAAGTTGCGGAGGACCTCACTAAGTATCTGAGGCTAGCCACGAACCCAGATCCTCCGGTCTCCGCCTCCCAAGTACTGGGATTACAAGCGTGTGCCACCACGCCCGGCCCTGTGTATGTCATCTTGAGGCTTCCCGAGTCTCAAGATGCTGTGGTACCCAAGGAAAGCCTGCTGTACTGGTAAATGGATCCCATTAGCTAATCTGTCTCCCTCAGCACTGAGGTTGGGTGGTGGGCCTGCCTACCTAGGCAGTCAGAGAGCTTATAATGTGTTTGTGGTGCAGGCTAGTTCACCCATGTCAAAGGCATGATTCACAACCCAAACCAAGTCTACACAGACACTAACTCTACAAGCCAGGCAGTTAGTAGAAGCCAATCCCTAAAGCCAAGAATGAAATTCAACCATAAGCCAAGTAAACTGCATAAGGCAAATTCAAGAGCTGAGAAGATAAATCCAGGAGCTAAGCTGCCAAACCATCATATATTCAAAGCCAGCTGGGTCCAATTACTGGTTGGAAAAATCGAATCATCACGAGTGGTGACGCCCTACCAGAAGGAGCAGTGGAGAGAGCAGGGGGTGATTCATGTGCTTAGCAGCCCCAGGGTTCCATTGAGCCCTTACAATCATGAATGAAGATGACGCCCGGGTACAGAGACCAACAAGGAATGTTACTACATGACTATTTTCTTCTCTTCTTTCACCACTCAAACCTACTGCTCCTAGACTGCAAGGAAATGCATGGCAGTGTTGTCAGAGGGGATGGTTATGGTTTTATTTTGTTCCTTCTATCTACCTCTCTAAAATGGTCTTTTGTGGATATAAATTATTTTGAACAGTGAATAAAATATATAGTGCACTATAAAAACATAAAAAGCGGAGCATTTACCATTCCTTATCTTAGTCATTAAAGTCTGCTGTCACTGCTAGATAGTTAGAGTAGATACTTCTATAAAGCGCTTTGGAGGTACTAATGTGCCAATTTCAATGTCACATATTTCTTTTAGCAAAATGATACAATGCTCTGTTTCCCAGTAGACCAATGGTGATTTGGTCTATTGTTGGGAAGCTAGCCAGGTTGTATTCTTTTAGGTAAGCAGAACTTTTGGCTCCCTTCAAATTACACCCCAAGGGCAGTCACCACCTTTGCTCCTTCCTTCTTGGGTCTCTGGAGTGTCCCTGATACTCTAGGCTGAGAGAGAGGAAAAAGAAGAGAAATCAGCACATGCACAACCCAAGTAGGCACAGTGGATGAATATCTCCACCAAGAAGATGCCTGTTTCCGAAGCCACACAAAGCACAGCTTGGGGATAAATGGAGAAGAGCCGGAAAAGTCATTCTTTCATTCAGCAACTCTGATGAACTCTATATGTACAATCAATTCTGCCAGAACACTTGTTTTGAAAGCAGGAATTTGTTCCAATGTGATTGATATATTAGGCAATAATTTGAGCATAATGTGAATTTCACATTTGCTTATATGAGTAATACTACACATTTGTGAATAATACCGCAGAAAACTGTACCTAGCTGAACACAGTATAGAAATACTCCCAACTGCACGTACACACACACACACACACACACACACACACACCACTGTCAGTCCACTACCTCAGTTCACTGCATGTGCTATAAGCCACTCCCGTTCACCTCTGGTGTCACAACTTCTCATGTGACTTTAGATGGCCCTCCTCCCAGCACTTCACAGTGACTCACAAGATGTGATCCCTGTTCTTGCCCCCTGCCATAGGCAAAAACCTCAAGTCTTTTTCAAGGCACTATCATTTTTTATTTTAGTATTTGCATATGACTTCACTATTTATCTGTGCATAAACTATACCACTGCATTTATTACATTCTCGTCTTTTTGTATGTGTCACTGAG
Organism: Glis glis; assembly: GCA_004027185.1. NCBI lineage: Eukaryota > Metazoa > Chordata > Mammalia > Rodentia > Gliridae > Glis > Glis glis. The sequence goes on from PVJS01015978.1 coordinate 4,728, forward strand.
GAAGCTTTTGATGGTGGTCCTCCTAGTCCCATTTTCCTGCAGTTTTTCTTGTGTGCTTTTATGTCACTCAGTGAGTTTCAGGAACACATGTCATGTTATAGAACTGACTATACAAGGTTCTGCTCTTGGTACAATGGAAAAAGCAGATATAGCCCCGACAGTGTGTTCATGCAATAACTCCTTCTCAGCATTGTTGAGAAATTTATGCTTCTCTAAATCTCAGACCTGCAGGAAAAATCAGTTGAGAAATTGAAAAAATGGAAGAAAGTATTATAATTGTCCTGTGAGAATTAACGTTTAACAATTAACAAGGAGACATGATTGGCTCCCAGGAATCCACTGACTTCAGCCGAAAGCAAGACCAGGAAATGCTGACCAATGGAATCAAAAGTCAATACCATCATTTCCAGGAACATGGGGACAAGTGGTCAAGATGTAACTTGGATGTATCTGTTGGCCATGTTATTGGTAGGTATGTGCAGCCTTATCTGGCTGCTAACAGCGAGTCATTCTTGCACTAAAATAAATATCAGTAAGTTTATATGGATAGTATAATTTGTACATCTTATAACAGTACTTAGAAAAGCAACATGTTTTGGAAGGCAAATAAGTTCTTAATTGGCAATTCTGATACTTGATTCTATGTAGCACTATTTACCTTGTTAAGGTAAACAAATATATTTTTTGAATACATACTACTCAATAATATTGCTGGTGTTTTTTGGTATTTGAATATTCACTATAGGCTATATTTCTTGGCAAATACTACCAAAATGCTTCTTATTTTTAAAGACTGTTACATATACTTAATAACAAAGAGTATGAAAAAATGGATCATGTTTAAGAATAATTTTTTATTAAACCATATTTTAAGAATAACCTTATTTAGGGCATTCCTGAAAATGCTTAGGAATTCCAGTTTTTCATTCCCAAATCCTAGAGACTAATATATTTCTGTAATTTGGAAATGCTAAGCCCAGGCATGGTCCTTGGCCAAAATAAAGCTTGAGTTGTAAGGAGCCTAAATGGCCTGTTCCTCAAAGATATATTATGGTCTTGAAATCTGGGGTCCAATGTCCCTCAAACCATATGCTATATCCCACAAATGTTCTCACTTCTGTTTTGACCAGTTGTCAAGATAACTGGAGTTTTATTAAAATATTTTAAAAAATAAAAACTCAGTCTCGGGATTTATACCCATGTATGATATATGCATGTGCACACACAAACACAGATAAGACCAAAGTTACAAAAACCTCCTTGGTCTTTTAAAAGAGCAGTCTCCCTTGGCCCATAAGCCTGGGTCACTGCTCAAATGATGGATAGAGGTTTCCATTTCTTACTCCAACAGTCATCCAGTCATTTGTCTGCACCCCTTAATTTCAGGGAAGCAGCAGTTCCTCGGCAAGCCTCTTTTGAGGTTCACAAAGGCACAGCGGCCATAAATCAAACATTGGTGGCATTAGTGAAGTTAAGGAATAGTGTTGCAAGTAACGTTTTCCCCGACCTTGCTGAAAGTGAGTCAAGTCTAGAGTTTAATGCAATGAAATTTCTTCATCGTGACTGTGAATAAGACTGCTAGAGCGGTTCTCTTTCCAAGTGACTTAACTGGTCTATGAGAAGATTTAAGCTCTGTCCTCAAATCCAGAGGCAGAAGCAGCCTGCATCCCTCCCCTGGAGGTACAGCCAAGGGAAAGTTGATTCCTAAGCCCAGAGCTCTATGCAAAGCTGAATAAAGCGGGGACATCTTGAAGACATTGAAAACAAAAAAATGAAGCAAATGAATGAACAGTGAATCCAAGATGAACCAAATTCACCTACATCTCCTAGGCAGTATGGTCCCTCTATCATTGACGATGGACTGACAAAGGGATGACATGGTCTCCCTTCAGCACTCTGCATTCAAGATTGGCATCTTTCAAACCCGCAGGTGAATTAAGTTATAAGTGAACAGAAATACCTGATATTTATACAGTGTAACTATCTGAGGAGGCTTTTCCAAATACTCAGAGCTGATAAGCCCATTGCATTTAATTTAAATTTCAAAATTCTCACTTAAAACATTTGTTTGTTTTTGTTTTTAACCAACAGACGATTTTTTCCCTGGGTTAAAGATTAATGAGATAAAAAAGCAGAAGTGGTTGCTATACAAGGAATTTTCTTTAGCTATCTAAAAGTAGAAGAACTAGGAGGACAAAGAACATTTCTAATGTATTTGCCTACCATTAGCAAAGGAATGAGTCCCCATCCTCTCAGGTCCAATCCTTCTAAGTTTTACTGGGCAAGGCCTCATGGTTTTACTGGGTTTGTAAAGATTTCTGAAGTTGGAAAGAGTCCACCGTGGGAACACTTGCTCCAACTTTCATCCTCTTTTGAGTATGGTCCCAACCTATGAACCTAATATAATGGGTTTCAGATATCAAACTCTCTCTGTGAGCAGGGGTTCTATCTGTCCTTAACTTTTAATAAAGAGTCTGTGCCTTGATTAATAATTCCTACTGAGTACTACAGATAGTTTTTTTCTTGGTACTCTCTAAACAGCTAGCATGCACTTTCCTTCTTTGCATATTGTAGATAAAGAGATAGATGATAGATAGAAATTCAATAATATAATTTTCTACTTTATAATTTTTACACAAACACTCCATAATTCTAAATAACATTTCCATAGTACTCCTGAACTGATAATGTCATTATAAAGATTTATGGTAGAAAAACAAGCGAGGGACTCTAATCATTCAGGTTCGTCCCCAAACTCTACTGCCTGCCACAGAGCACAATCAATATTTAATTAAAAATAATAATAGTGATAATAATGAAAACACAAAAAATTTCTACTGACTCACATGAGTTTCTATGGATACATGTGTTTCCGTGACTATGTGACAGAATAGGACTGAGAAATGTGAATCTGAGTTCCAGCCTCAGGGCTGCCTAACCACCTGTGTGAATGTGGGGAGTCAGTCCATCTTTCTTGGTTTCAGCCTTCCATCTTCAAAATGATGGACTGCAGGAAATTATCTCTAAAGCTCCTTTGTAACTCTTAAGTTTAATGACAGTTATTTATCTATTTCTTAACAAATTTTCATGTCTTTTCAACAGATATACCTTAAGATTGCTGTCAACCAAATGGTCATCCCTATGTAGCTGTCATTGGCTGAAAACTTGGTAAGTTGGAAAGTAAATTGATATATAGTAACTCAGTTGTTATTATAGGGAAAAAAGAACAGAAAGCTGTTTCCTTTCATCATTTCAGTTACAAGTCATGGCAAAACCATTGGAAGGACAAGTAGAAGGGTTGGTAGTAGTCTGAACACCTGTTGAAAGTTTCTGGCAAGATCACGAGAATAACAGAAATGAAACTTGCAAAATGGCTAATTAAAAAATCCTGGACATAATATTGGTGCCCTGATAAGAAATAGTGCAACACAAAAGATTCTTGATGGCAGACAGCCATATTCTGGGGGAAAACACACTCATTGACAGCATGTCACAGGTTAATTAAAAATGCCAGTCTCTGAATGTGAAGCACTCTTAGAAATCCATAAACCAAATCATTTGAATTTTCTTTTGTTCATTGATATGAATCCTAAAAGCAACTTCTGTTCATGGTTGGTTGGTTGGTTGGTTGGTTGGTTTTTGCCTAGCAGCACCCCTGAAGGAGTCATCAACTCTTCTTGGAATTCTTCCTAAAAAATCTTCTTTTAGAAATTCTTCCTAAAAAAATTCTTCCTAAATAATCTTCTTGTGCTCAAGTATTATGGGGCACTGTTGACTTTACAAAAGACTTCCTAAGAGATATCAAGAAGAAACATCCATCACTAATTATATAATCTATCATAGACAAAAGTAAAATCCCATTGGGCCAATTCTCTCCTTCTTTCTCAGGTCTCCCTCTTCCCTTGACCTGTATCTTAAAAGTCACTTCTTCTAGCACTGAGGACCTGTGTACTACTACAGCATGTCAGTACCACTGGAGCCTTACCATGTCTCTTTTTGACATCTCTGATCTTTCCCTAGAAAGGAATTTTCATACTTCTGCTAAAAACATAAAAATGTCTTCTTGTTACCTGTGATTTATTTTCCTCCCAATTGGCAATACTTGCAATAGAAAAAGATAAAAACCCCAGTTAGCAATTTGAGACACAGATTTGTCTGGAAACTTATAATTCTTTACTCCTGGACCTTACCATGATTTCCAAAATCATAAAATTGTGAACTATTATGAAAGAAAATACACTTAGACCAAAGGAAGGAATGACACATCTGGTGTCTACTGTAATAAAAAATAATATTTAACAATAAAGACCCAACTGTGTGATTTATAAAATGGAGGTTTCCCTAGGAATTTCCCTAGGTTTCTAGAGTCTAGGACATGATTACATTTTGCTCTATGGTTTAGATTTAGCTCACAAAATGTAGTTTATGAGTGGCTGATAAACCTTTTGGAAGGTTTTTGTTTGTTTTATCTCTTGCATTAAGCCTGTGGGAGTAGATATATAAAGTGAAAATTGGTGGTTTGCCTGACCAGCATCCATATTGCTTTCCTCCAGAAGTAGTACCTTGATTATCCTTTGTGGAACTCATCTTTTCTCCCACATTTTGCCAATGCAGTTTTGAAAGGGATTGGCAGAGATAAAATCTGATTGACCTGAGCCAGCCCCTTGGCCACAGGGATTACCAGAGATTAGCACATAGGCTAATCAGAGACCTTTGTTGGGCCTTCTGGGAAAAAGAAATACTCTCTCTTCTGGCACTAATAGACTGAGGGTGTAAAACTTCACCTCTGAAGTTGCTCCAGCCACCTCTACTATGAGGAAAAGCCAGGCTATAGCTAAAGGCAACAGCTAGAGGAAGCCAAACTGTCAAATGTTTGCTGGCCCACATTGTTAGAATCCTGAATCAGGCCACTCCTGTAGCTAGCTTTACCCAAACTTCTCAGTCCCATGATCCACAATACTCATTTTTGCTCACTTTGAGTTTATCTTGCTTGCAACATAAAGCATCCTAACTAATATAATGTAGGTCTGTACAATCTAAGAACTTATTCCATATTTATTTTCTAAGCATTTACAGAGTGCCTATCACATATGAAACACTGGAAATAGAAAAATGAATTCTACCCTGACCCTGATGCTCAAGGAGGACAAGATAGAGCCGTGAGGACATATGGCAATGTACCATGGGCAACAGTGAAGGAGCTATCAAGACAGAGGATAAAGGGACTGATTCAACCCAGGAGCATCAGTGAAGAAGTTCAGCAAGCAAGGAAGAGGCATTCTAAGAGGAATAAATAGCAGGTACAAAAGCCTATCAGAATAAATTGGCATGGTTTTTCTGGGGAACCAGGAAGAGTCTGTTACATCTTGCAACATATGGGTGACTGAGCTAAACGCAGAAGAATGGCTGGAAAGGTGGAATCCTGTGTCGATTAAGAAGAACTTTTTATGCCTGATCACCAGTGACTGGTGCACAAAGGATGTCTCTGTCAGTCCTGAAGTTTAGAAAGATGCAGACAAAAGCCATAAGCAGCCTCGGGGAGGGGTGGAGTGGGGTTCCTTTGTCTTATTGCCTGAAGCTGCCTGACTCCTTGAGATCCTGGCTGGAGTCAGGGCTTCTCTCATAACTAGGCCTCTCCCTCCTCCCCCACTCTGTTGCAAAGAAGAATTGTAAGGCTGATGCTGACAGACTCCTGTGCTATTGTGCATTTCAGATATTCATCTGTGCTCTGGAAAATGGCTTGAAATTCTCCATGGAGAGTGCAGACAGAAAGGTCACCAATTATGCAAAATGAATAATGGGCTTGGAGCAATCAGGCCACGCAGCTGCTGCAATGAATTCTCTGAAACCCGCCTGCCAGGTGTCTGTGTCCCTTCCCAGTGGCCCCGGCCCGGCGTCTGCAGCCAAGCCCTTAGTTAACTAGTATTCCTAGACAGCTGGGGAGATCCTGAATGGAAACAGAGAAACCAGAAAGACCACAGGCTCTGGGCATGGAGGAAGGTCTTCTTGAGGCTTCATGGAAGGCTTCGATGAATGGCCTATTCTCAGAAGCAAGATGTGAAAACAAAGAACCAAGAGTGAAAACTCTAGCCAGGGGCCAGCAGAGCTTCAGTGCACAACCACGAAAACGCCCAAGGCTACCTTCTGTTCGGGAAGGATACCACCTAGCTTTCCCTGCAGCAGGAATATCAGTCAGACAGGAAACATTGCTGAGAAACTACTATGTGAAGATGCTGGGAAATACAGAGTTGAATCCCATGCAGTGCTCCGGGAAAACAGGCAAGCAGCTAGCATGTGCCAAATGCTGGGCACACAAATCAGTGCTGCTGCAGGCGTTGGTGAGAGGGGAAGAGCTTCCACATGCAGCGTATGCATTTGCTTAAATGAATGGCCACCCCTTAAGGGTAGTGGTGTCCCAACTGATGAGGAAGCTGAAAACTAGCAAAGTAAATGGTCCAACAGGGGGGAAGAGAGGCGGGAAACCAATTCCAACACAGCACCACCTACCACTTTCCCGTGGAGAGAGGAAAGCACAAAGACTCGATAGTAGGTAAACCTCTGTTCCTGAAGTAAGAATCTTGCCAAAGCCAGTACAAAAGAAGGCCCATCTTTCTATAATGTCGCTGCCTTAGCTCAGACTGCTGTAACAAAATACCACAGACTGGGCAGCTTAAGCAACAGAAATTTGTTTCTCAGAGTTCTACAAACTATAAAGTCTAAGATCAAGGCACCTAGTGAGGGCTCTTTTCCTGATTTGCTGACAGCTACTTCTCTCTGTGTCTTCACGTGGCCTTTCTTTGGTGCACACATGCAGGGGGATGGGAGAGAAAGAGAAACAGAAAGATAAAGAGAGAGCTCTTCCTCTTCTTTTAAGGCCACCAACCGTATAGGGTTAGTATACCACCTTTATGTCCTTATTTAACCTTAACTACTTCCCAAAAGCTCTAGTTACAAATATAATACCATTGTGGGTTAGGGCTTCCACATAGGAACTTGACAGGATGAGGGGGCAGAGAATAAAGCAGTCTATAGTGTCACTTTTACTTGCAAAATAGGGAGTCAAGGGTTTTGTTTGTTTTGTTTTGTTCATCAAGAGAAACTCAGTTCTCTATGGCTTGGCATTTTTAATGGGAAAACGTAGGTCTTCTGGTTATACTACAAGGGTTCTGGGGCCTGACATTAGTGGGTGCTATGATAGTAGTATTTGAGAGGCAGCAACAGGGGACAGAAAAGAGAAACCATGGAAAAGAAGGATGGAGTGGGCATGTGGAGGATCTGGAATCCCAGAGAGATGGCAAGAATCCCTGGGTGCTGATGGTGCTGACCACTTCTGCGGGTCCCTCCACCCTCTCTCATGTTATGAGCCCAGAACTCCTCCGCAGGCTCCCTGATCTCTAGCTTACTATTGGGCTCCCTGCAGGAGACCAAAGTTGGAGTATTTATCTTCCATTGCTTGCTGCTGGGTCTATAGATTGTCTGCTCAACGGAAGGCCATAGCTCCTCCCAGGAGGGCTGTTTTCTACACTTCTGCTTTCTCTGAATTCTAGTCATTTTTTCTTCCCTTTCCCCCTTCAGTCCAGAACTAGTAATGGCTTCCCACTGTTCCTATCCCTGGAGCAGTGCATGACCTCTTTCTACAGAGCCCATCCACACTTTTGAAAACAGTCTTTTCAGGGCTGCCTTCATAGGAGTGTGACCTGTGCTTTGAGGGCCCAACACTCGGTTTAGTACCTGTGAAATTCTTAATTTTTGAACAAGGAACTCACATTTCATTTTGCACATGTAGCTGCTCTTGGTCCCTTTGTTAAACTCTCTTCAAGTGTCCAGTTCATATACGTCGTCTGCTTCCTGCCAGGACCCTGACTTCTATGTCTTCCTGTGCAGACAGGACACTCCTGGTGTGGACGACTTCCTCAGGAGCGGGCAAGACTCCTCTCTGAAATAAAGGGGGCCTCAGGGAAAAGACACAGGTGGTTTTACTAGGTTCAATTTGCTCCTGAGGCAGGAAGTGAAAATCTGTGGAAGGCAGCATACTGAAGCATGGGCCCAGGACTCAGAAGATGGAGCCTCAAGCCCGGGACCACAGCACATTAGCTCTGTGGCCCTCAGAAGTCACTCGCCCTCTCTGAGCCTCAGCTTCCTCATCTAGATAATGCCCTGCCAAACTCAATGGACAGTTGTCAACTGAAAACTCTGTAGACACAGGTTAGTCTTTGGCAAATGTCAGGATGTACAATAAATAATTATTAAATAAATATGCATCAGATTTGGAGAAAAACATCCCACATTTAGACCCCAAGCAGACTATGAACTTGTGGGGATATGGAATAAAGGCAACAATTCATTTATCATCCTTCTTCCCCAGGGAGTCCTGGAAATCATGGGCGCTCCCTGCTGGAAGTGAAAGTCAGCTGGAAGCTGGATGGCCAGGGCTCCAGATTCCTCAGCCCCCACCTCTAAGAGAGCCGCCAGAACCAGCAGGATCATTGGAAGAAAATACAGCCGCATAGTAACCCAAAGAGGAAGATATGCCTTTCCTAGTCCCCCACCTTGGCAAGAAATAACTAGTACCACAACCAAATTGCTCGACTGCATCTGGGTCATAAGTAAGGACAATGTAATTGTGGACCAGTCCTGCATGGATCTTTCCCACCCTTTCCCATGGCATAAGAGCACTCTGGGCCTCCATCAATCACCAGGTTTTGCTTACCAAGCATTTTCATAATAATAGCCATTTATTGAATATTTACTGTGCTAGCACTACGCTAAGGCCTTTCACTGAAATTGCCTAGACTGAGGGTCTGTGAACGTTTTCTTAAAGGGCTGATAGTAAATATTTTAGGCTTTGGCAGCCAGATGGTGTCTGGCGCAACTAGTCAACACTGGTATTACAGCACAAAAGCAACCTTAGACAACACATAAATGAGCAAGCACATCTCTGTTCCTATAAAACCTTATTTACAAAAACAGGTGGCTACTGCAGTTTGGTCTAGAGCAGTGGGTCTCAAACTGGAGCCCATATCAGAATACTCTGGAGAGCTTGTTAAAGCTTACTTTGCCAGATCCCACCCGCAGAGTGTCTGATTCTGGCTTGAGCCAATGAGGTCTGGGCTGAGCCAGAGAATTTGCATTTCTCACAACTTGCCAGGTGACCCTGTTGCTGAAACTGCCACACTGTAAGGACCACTGGTCTAGATAATATAGCAGACACTTAAGAGCACAGCTCAGAAGCCAAGTAGCCCATTTGAATCCTGCCTCTTTCATCTTCTAGTGGGGTAACGTTGGGTAGTTTGAGTTCCTTTGTATTTCCTGGCCTCCTCTGTAGTATTAGGACACTAATAGCATCAATTTGTGTATGTGGTGATTGAACATGCAGGGGCATTCTACCTCCAAGCTATACCTCCAGCCCTATTTTATTTTTATTTGGAAACAGGGTCTCGCTAAGTTGCTAAGAGCCTTGCTAAGTTGCTAAGTTGGTGAACCTGCAATCCTCCTGTCTTAGGGTCCCATGCACCACCATGCCTGGCTACCAGTTTTTAAATGAGTCAATATATGTGCCCATTTAATAATTGAGTGTCTTTTAATAGCATTCAATTATTAAATGAGTCCATGTATGTGCTTAGAATACTTCCTGGCACATACATGGTCAATCCTCAAAAAAATGTTCATTCTTGCTAAGTGGTAGCTGATATTGCCTCGTTTTAATCTCCCAAGAATCCTCTTAGGCAGATCTGTGGGCTGCTTTACAGATGAGGTAGTGTGAGCAGATAAATACATTGCCCACAGCACAGAGCTAGGAAATGGCACCCCCAGGGTCCCCTGCAGTGTTCTCCTTCACTACTACCGCCCTAACACAAACACATCTTCCTCTTTGCTGTAATATAGGCCCACCATGGGAGTTGGGACATTGTCATCCTGGAGGCCCCACTGTATCCCCATGGTCAAGGACTGCAAGTCACCAGTGAACAATACTCTTCTGACTCTGAACTGCCCCCTCCCCAGGTTTCTTCAGGCTACATTGATGTCAAAGAACAAAGGAGCCCTCTGTCTCCACCCCTTTGGCCTGCATGTGACCTCATGAGGAAGAAGTCTTTGGCCTGCATGTGACCACCCTGGGCTAGGTTAGGATGTCTTCTGACAACATTTACTGGTAATGACATAGATGTTTTACATACCTTATCTCATTTAATCCTCAATACATCTCCATATGGCAAGTACTATTATCATCCTCATTTGATAAATGAGGAAACTGAAACTTAATGGAAATTGGCCTAAGCCATGAGGCTAGTAAGGGAGCATGCTAGCGCACAAATACAGATACGAATGCCTCCAAAGTTTACATGATCTTACTTCCTTAAAAGGCTGAGAAGCAAACATAGATTAAGGAAAGGGAGCACTAGTTAATGTTTATAGCAGAGCACTTGAAATATCCAAAATGTTACTTTATCTCTTTAGCAACATTGGTCAATTTCTCTGAAAAATATATGTATAAGGGAAGAGAATCCACACCACTCAGGTAAAGATGAGTTTGCAAATGGTCTCTTGCCATTTTTTGAAACAGGAAAAAAAAATGTGCGAGTCTTGCTAGCATGTGGGTGGTTTTTATGAGAAGAGGGAGGGAGGCTTTTATAAAAAGAAAGGCAGAGCTGGAGTGCCTTTGACCCCCTTATCCTTAAAAAATGAAAAGGAAGAATAATCAAATGTACGCTGAAAATATAACAGCAAACAAGCTCCGAGGTGACATTTGGGCTGTGTGGTTTTCTTCCGGCTGTGTGACAATGAGTGCCTGTTCAGCTGGCTTTTCCCAAAGCCAGGGAAAGGTCTTTTAGCTAAAATGTCACTATGCATCTTATTTTCCATTTTCGGCATGTGTTCCAAGGGGAGACTGACACTCCGCCTTGCCCTCACGAACCACTTTGAAAATAACAACAGCAAAGCACAAAGAAAGGTAGGAAAGAAGGAAGGGGACAGTCTTGAGCTGGCTCAAGCTTCATTTTCATTTTTCAAAGGGTAAAAACTTTGGGTGAGGAAAAGGTAGAGGAGACTAGAGGAGAGTTGTGACATAATATCGAACAAAGACATCTGACCTGTTTTGCACAATTATGTGATCCTCTGGAAAATGATGGTTGGAATTACATTTAGAAATCAGAAGATATATTACTGGCCAATTTAGTGGTTATTACTAAAAGATAAAAGTCTTTCTTTGGTCCAAAGAATAGTCATCCTTTGGTGAACCAAAGGTTTGAACCCTGCCTCAAAGAAGGCATGACCCTCCTTTCTAAAACTAACCACCATTTGAACTTGCAAAGTCATATCTACTCTGTCCCCTGCCTACATCTCCAGCCTTGTCTCTTAATACTCATTCCCTGTTCTGTAGTGGATCTATACCCAAGTAATCCCCTCTTTCTAGGACATCCTTCCTTCAAATACCCAGCACTCACCTTCTAGTATCTCCATCTCCTTCGTTCCGACTCTTCTATAACCCTTGTGAATCTGGCTGTGTTGTTCAATCTCAGAGTGTATTTGTGGTCAGAGAAACATAGTCCAGAGCTAAAATTTATTTTCAAAATTCCACATGTTCTTCTCCTATACAACAAATCTTGATTCTACTATCTTTTTCCAACAGAATTCTTACAATGGACGAACAACTGGCCAACCTGTGTGCAAACTTCTCCTGTTTTGTTCCACACTTCGTGCTGCCACTGGAGCAATCTTTCTAAAACACAAGTTTCCTCTTCTGTCTGTCTCCACTTTGAGTATTTTCATCCAACTACTCAAAACAAATTACAATCCATAAACATGCCATCTCTATGCATATGCATAGGCTTCTGCTTTGGTCATTGCTTATCTTCCTTTCTTAGACTGTCCAAACCCTAATAATCTTTCATACCTCAGTTCAGTTCAAATGCCTCTTCCTTCATAAGCATTTCAACATCAGACATCATCTCGTTTCCCTCTGCTGTTTTCTGTCCTTGCTTGCAGTATAATTTGCATTACTGTTATTTGTTTGTATGTCTCCCTCTTCAACTGCGATGAACTCCTTGAAGTCAAGAGTTTCTTCTTACTCAGCTTTGAATCCATAGAAAAATGATTTGTATTGTAGGAGCTCATTATGTATTTATTGAATATAAATGTATATAACATTTTAGGTTTATATGTATTCTCACATATAGTTATTCGTTAGTCATCCGAACAGATCTATGAGATATGTAATATCATGCCAACTTTAAGATGAGAAAATCAAAGCTCACAAAGTTAAGCAACTGGCCCAAAATGGCACATCTTGTATGTAGCTTATCTAGGTGTGAAGCCTGGCCTTTAACTCCTCTCATGGTTCTGAATGTCTATGATTCTATAATTCTGTTCAAAATGTTATGCCAGAAAGGAAAGGAGAATGATTGTTTCATTACAATGCTACAAAGAAAAAAAAAAGCTGGCAAGTGCTCTTCCCTTCTTTGCAAGGTTGTATTATGCCCCATTGGAAATAAACACTATGAACATTAGCTTCAGCGATGTAACATAACAGCAGCATCTTTTATTATCATTGTTTAAACATTTGGGTAGTAAGCAGGTACACCTCATCCAACATATGTTCTCAGTCAAACATAGATCCTCTATGCAAATTTTATGGAGTTATCTTTATTATTCAAAAGGCAGAAGGTGCCAATGTGCAGAAAATAATGACCAAGATTGGACGGTGGAAAAATAGCTTAATTATGTAGATCAAGAGTCCTCAACTAGAGAATAACAACGGCTTAGTAGCATTCTTTATTGGGTGTCAACTGTCATAAGGATATGCATGTATTATATCCTGGCATATCAAAATAAGTTTAAAAACCATCTTATACTAACTCCCCAAAAGAACAGAGAACTTTTCCTGAGTTTGAAAGTGCCAAAATCAGTATAAGAAAGAACATGTTCAGATGAGAAGAACATATAGTCTACAGGGCCTCATCTGAATTGCATCTCTGCCACTTAGAATCTAGGCAACCTGGGACAAGTTGCTTCATCATTCTGAGCCTCTTCATTTTCACTGTGAAGTAGGAACACTAAACTCACCTGAACACCTATTATTAAGAAGATTAACTGATAAAACCTATGTGACACAAAAACTTGGAACTCAATAAAAGCATATTATTCTCACACTAGCTACCCACATGTATGATCCTCTTCTCTAAACATGGGTCTCAAGGAGAAGCCATGATTTTGTTAGAGAAAGTTTGAAAGGATATAACATCCTTTATTTCTATTTCAGATTCTATTCTATAATTCCCTTCTTGAAACATCCTTTAAATTTAGTTTTCCTTATCCCTTAAGAACAAACAAGCTAATATCTCTAGGTACTCACCTATGTTCAACTGGGAACAGAGACATTCAAGATATTCAAAAAGGGGGAGAAAGAGGGAAGGCAAATTTCTAAGAACATAAAGCAAATATATGCATAAAGAGATGGTCTTTCATAGATTAAAGATGGTGGAATAGAGGAAGAGAGCCTGTTTCAGTTGTTCTAGATTCAGAACTCTACCAGTGGGAAGATTGCTTCTTGGCAAGAGAAAAAAAGCAGTCAGAACTCAACAGAAGAAAGATAGTGACACTTGAAACGTGGTAGAATTGGATGCAGCACAGAGAACAGAGAACTGAAAAGAGCTCCATGCGACTCCTCTCATGAGCGGAGAGCAGAGGCGGCACCATTTTGGCAAGCCTGCACCAAGGCTGGTGGCTCTCAGAGACCAACTCCAACAAAGAAACAGAAGAATCTTGTTGAGCCAGTGACTACAAAAAACTATCATCAAAAGCAATTGCATTCTTCTCTCTACGCTCGAATAACTCAAGACTTGTTTCCCCAGACCACAAAGCCAAACTGCATCTGCAGCTGAACTCAAACCAAGAAATGATAGAACCCCCCTGTAAGGACCCCAGTGCCTACATCCCACCTTGTCAAGACCACTGTGACTCTACAGACAAACAAGCCAAACCACCCAGAGAATTCCTATGGCTGCAGCTGAACTCATCCCTGTCTGCAGGACCCAAGCGGCATTCTTTAAGACTGTGAGTTTACAACGTGTCCCAGCGGGAGTGGCTACAGGGACTTGTGTGGCAACAAACAGACCTGCAGGGTCTAAAAGTTGGCAAATCATCCTGGTAGAGGTGGGGGTGGGGTCTACAGTTAAACACAGTAGAAACATGAATTAGCACTCAGTCCCTAGGGACATTCAGGCAGAAGGGACCTAGGGTTGGCAGTTTGCTGCACTCCTGCATGGTCTCCAGCATTCACCACAGGACTGCAAGCAGTGGTGTGTCTGGGTTAAAATAACTCAGTCAACTGTGCTGCAGGCTCAAAAGGCTACAAAATAGTGTCCAGTGGTGTTTGGGTGCTACAAGCACCAAGGCTAGAGACCAACAAGGTCTCATGTGATCACAGCTGCCCAGAGCAGCAGCGGTGTCCCTGAGGTTAAATAACTGAGCCACACAAGCCCCAGGCTCAGAATGGTACAATCCCTTTCAGAACTTGGGCCCTAAAATTAGGGAGAACAGGGGCCAGCAGGGTTTCACGTGATCACAGCAACAGGCTGGGAACTCAACACTCTCTCCGCCAGCAGAGTTTGGGCCTAGTGTGCATGCAGGTGATTTTCTTACAGCAATCCACATGATTGCAACCAACAGATCAGCAGTGGTATCCCTGGACCATCAAAGCTCTGGCAGCCAGGCCGCAAGCTCAGAACATAGTAATCTCTGGTCCTGCTGAGCTTAGGCCCAGTGGCCACAGAGGCCAGAGGTCAGCACTCTGCATAGTATCACAGATTCACAACCATCAGAACAGTGGTGATATCTGTGGGGGCATTAAATTCCAACCAGCAGGCTGCAGGCTCTGAACAGAACACCATAATCTCTGGCCCTACAGAGTTTGGGTCTAGAGAGCACAGAGATCTGCAGCCAATCAGAGACTCCAGTTTGCCTGCACTGACTAAGAACTATATCTTATTAAAGAACCTCAGTGGGACAAACTCAAAAGTCTGATTATACGAGATAAATTCATAGAGGCAAATATATACCCCCAGTATAAGTCTTATTATAAAGGGATAACAAATAGAAACACGACTCTCACACAAAGAGGAAGAAGATGTGAAGACAACAGAAATACAAACCTGAGAACTGTGAAAATATGAGAATGAATACTAGCAAGGAAAAAACAAGCTCCCACAATTCAACAACAAAGGAGACCATCAATACTGACCTGCAGGAAATGCCAGATCGAGAATTCAGAATTTTTATTTTCAATATGATAAAAGGCCTCAGAAATGAAATCAGAGAAGAATACAAGCTATAAAACAACATATAAATAGAGAAATTGAGGACCTAAGAACCAAAGAGACACTTTGAGCAAAATGAAGGAATCAATAAATGAATTAAAGAACTCAATAGAAACCACCTCTGGCAGGCTAGACCACATGGAAAGACAGCTTATTCAAAACTGACCACACAGTCAATAATATAGAAGATAATGCAACAACAAAACTGTAACATCCAAGAAATATGAAATAATATGAAATGACCTAACAGATAATAGATATAGAATATCTAGAAGCATAAACCAAGGGTATTAGAAACCTCTTCAGAGAAATAGTATCAGAAAATTAATCAAACATAGAAAAACATTTGCATATTCATGTACAGAACACCATTCAGAACACCAACAAGAGAAGATCCAATAAGAACTCTTCTCTCACACATAATAATCAAAATGACTAACAGAGAGGAAAGAATCTTAAATGCATTGAGAACAAAATAGCAGGTGACATTCAGGGACAAACAATAAGAATGACTCCAGATTTCTCAACCCAAGTCATGAAAGCCAGGAAGGGCTGGTATGATGTACTTCAGACCCTGAAAGAAAACAACTTCCAACCATGACTGCTATATCTAGTAAAGATATCATTCAAAATTGATGGAGAAGTAAAAACCTTCCAAGACAAGCAGAAACTAAAATAATTCATGACTACCAAGCCAGCACTAGAGAAAATACTTAAAGAAATAGAACATACACACATACACACACACACACACACACACACACACACACACACACACAAAAGAAGTAAATGCCAGAACCAGACAAGAGGCAAATTCCACCATATGGACAACTAAGTGAAAGAGAAATAACATTATATCAAACAGAAAATATAACTCAAAATAACAGAAAACAAAAATCATCTCTCAATAACACTAAATGTCAAAGGTCTAAACTCACCAATTAAAAGGCATAGACTGGCAATATGGATTACAAAACATAATACAACTGAATGCTGTTTTCAAGAAACTCACAGGCAAAGACACTGATAAAATAAAGGTGAAAAAATGGGAAAATATACTATGCAAATGGAAACCGAAAACAAGCAGGGATGGCAATGCTCATATCTGACAAAGCAGATTTTAAACCAAAACTTATCAGAAGAGACAAAGCAGGTCACTTGTTACTAACAAAAGTAACAATCCAACAAGAAGATATAATGATAGTAAACATTTATGCCCCAAATGTCACTGCACCCACTTTTATAAAAGAAATTCTTCAGGACATTAGGTCTCAAATAGACCCAAATACAATATTGGGAGACTTCAACACACCACTCCCACCACTAGATCAATTTTCCAGGCAAATGATGAATAAAGACTCTTCAGACCTAAAGAACACTATAAATCAAATGGACCTAATAAACATATATAGAATATTCCAACCAACAACAGCTAAATATACATTCTTCTCAGTTTCTCATGGAACCTTCTCCAAAATAGACCACATTCATGGCCTAAGCAAGTACAAGCAATTTTTTAAAAATGTAATATAATTTCCTGTGTTTTTTCAGATAATAATGAAATGAAAGTAGAAATCAACACCATGAAGAACAAAAGAAATTACAAAAATACATGAAGACCAAATGATACACCTTTGAATGAGGACTGGATCAGAGAATAAATATGGGAGAAATCAAGAAATTCCTAGAATTAAAACAAAAATAGAGAAATAACATAACAAAATCTATGGGACACTTTAAAGGTGGTATTAAGAGGAAAATTTATAACACTGACTGCCCACATAAGAAAAACAGAAAGCCACCAAATAAACAACCTAATGACATACCACAAGGACCAGGAATAACAGGAATAGTCTAATCCCAAAGCCAGTAGAAGGCAGGAGATAATTAAAATCAGAGCAGGAATCAATAAAATAGAGAACAAAAAAAAATACAAAAGGTGAACAAAACAAAAGCCTGGTTCTTTGAAAAGATTATCAAGATTGATAAACCCTTAACCAACCTAACCAAAAAAAGAGACTATCAACCCAATTAAAATCAGAGACATCATCACAGACAGTGGGGAAATCCAGAGGATCATCAGAAACTATGTTGAAATTTTATACTCCAATAAACTAGAAAACATGAAAGAAATTGACAGATTTCTAGACATATGCAATCTACCTAAATTGAACCTAGAAGATATAGAAAACCTAAACCTAATAGCAAGCAAATAGATAAAAACAGCAATAAAGCTGGGCGTGGTGGCGCACGCTTGTAATCCCAGTACTTTGGGAGGCGGAGACCGGAGGATCCGGGTTCGCGGTCAGCCTCAGCTCGTGCACGCACACGCTCGCTCTCTCTCTCTCTCTCTCTCTCTCTCCCCCTGTCTCTCTCTTTCTCTCTACTTAGTGAGGCCCTCCGCAACTTCGTGAGACCCGGTCTCAAAATAAAGTATAAAAATAGGGCCGGGGGCGTAGCGCGGTGGTAGAATGCCCCTGCGTTCAATCCCAGGTACCACAAAAAAAAAAACAGCAATAAAAATCCTTCCATCAAAGAAAAGCCCAGGTCCAGATAGATTCCCAGCTGAATTCTACAAAATCTTTATGGAAGAACTAAACCCAATACTTCACAAGTCATTCTACAAAATCAAAAGAGATGTAATCCTTCCACTCTCCTTCTATGAGGCCAGTATCAATTAATAATAAAACTGAATAAAGACCCCTTAAGCAAAGAAAATAACAGATCAATATCATTGATGAATGTAGATGCAAAAATTCTAAACAAAATACTATTGATACACATTCAAAACCGCATCAAGAAAATTATACACCATGACCAAGTTGTTTTCATCCCAGAGATGCAAGGCTGGTTCAACATACACAAATCAATACATGGTATTCACCGCATACATAGAATTAAGGACAAAAATTGCATGATCATCTCAATATATGTTGAAAAGCATTTGACAAATCCAACACCCAATCATGTTAAAAACATTGCAGAAAATTGGAATAGAAGGAACTTACCTCAACATCATTAAGGCAATATACAATAAACCCAAAGTCAACATCATATTGAATGGGGAAAAAACTGCGAGAATTCCCTTTAAAATCAGGAACAAGAAACAAGACAAGGATGCCCACTATCACCACTCCTTTACAATATAGTTCTTGAGACTCTTGCCAGATCAATAAGGCAAGAGAAGGATACCAAAGGAATTCACATAGGAAAAGAAGAACTGAAATTATCTCTATTTGCAGATGACATGATCCTATATTTAGAAGATCCAAAAAACTCAACCAAAAGACTTCTAAAGATGATTAAATTCAGGAAAGTAGTGGGATACAAAATCAATCTAAAAAATTCAGTAGTTTTTCTATATGCCAATCACGAATCCACTGAAAAAGAAATTCAGAAAACAATTCAATTCACAAGAACTTCAAAAACACTAGGATACTTAGGAATAAAATGTAACCAAGGAACTAAAAGACATCTACAATGAAAATTATCAAACACTGAAGAAAAAATTCAAGATCTTAGAAGATGGAAAGATCTCCCATGATCTTGGAGAGGCAGAATAAATATTATCAAAATGGCCATTCTACCAAATACAATCTATAGATTCAATGCAATTCCTATCAAATGCCAATGTCAATCTTCACAGAGCTAGAAAAATTAGTCCTAAATTTCATATGGAAAAACAAAAGACCTCAAATATACAATGCAATTCTTAGCAATAAAAACCACAGAGGAGGTATCACAATACCAGACTTCAATTATACTATAGAGCTACAGTAATAAAATCCACATGGTATTGGCACAAAAACAGAGACATAGACCAATGGAACATAATAGTAGGTACAGAAACAAATTCGCACACTTATAACCAATTGATTTTCAACAAAGCTCCCAAAAACATATGCTGGAGAAAAGACAGCCTTTTCAACAAATGATTCTGGGAAAACTGGTTATCCATTTGTAGAAAAAATGGAATTAAATCCCTGTCTCACCTGCATAAGAGCCAACTCAAGATGGATCAAAGACCTGGAAATTAGACCAGAGACTTTGAAATTACTAGAGAAGGCCATATAACCAACACTCCAACATATAGGCACAGGTAGAATCTTCCTCAATAAGACCCCCAAAGCTCAGGAATTTAAAACAAGAATTAATAAATGGGATGGCATTAAACTAAAATGTTTCTGCTCATCAAAGGGAACCATCAAAAGTCTAAAGAGAGAGACTACAGAATGGGAGATCTTTGCCATATATCCCACCAAAAAGGACTAATATATTCTAGATATATTCTAGATAGATATTAGTCCTAGAAATTAAAAGGAAGAAATACAAAGAAATTAAAAGAAAACACAAAAAAAAACCAATCAAGAAATGGGCAAAGCCGGGCGTGGTGGCGCACACTTGTAATCCCAGTACTTTGGGAGGCGGAGACCGGAGGATCCGGTTCGCGGCCAGCCTCAGCTCTCTCTCTCTCTCTCTCCCCCTGTCTTTCTCTCTCTCTCTCTCTCTCTCTCTTTCTCTCTCTCTCTACTTAGTGAGGCCCTCCACAACTTTGTGAGACCCGGTTTCAAAATAAAGTGTAAAACAATAGGGCCGGGGGCGTAGCGTGGAGGTAGAACGCCCCTGAGTTCAATCCCCAGTACCGCAAAAAAAATAAAAGAAATGGGCAATTGAACTAAATAGACACTTCAAAAAAGAAAAGATACAAATGGCCAGTATATACATGAAAAAATGTTCAACATCATTAACAATCAGGGAGATTCAAATTAAAACTAAACCGAGATTCCATCTAACCCCAATAAGAATGCCAATCATCAAGAAGTCAAACAACAATAAATGCTGGTGAGGATGTGGGGAAATAAGAATTCTTCTACATTGTTGGTGGGATTACAAATTAGTACAGCTGCTGTGGAGATCAGTGTGGAGATTCCTCAGAAAATTGGGAATGGATCCACCATATGTTCCAACTATACCACTCCTGGGTATCTTTCCAAAGAGACTGAAATCAGGAAATTATAGTAATATATGCATATCCATGCTTATAGCAGCCTAATTTACAATAGCCAAATTTGGTGTCCATTAACAGATGAATGGATTACAAAATGATGGGATATACACACAATGGAATTCTTCTCAGCAATAAAGAAGAACAAAATTATGTCATTTGCAGGGAAATGGATGGACATGGAGAACATTATGTTATGTGAGATTAATCAGGCACAGAAAGTGAAGGGTCATATGTTTTCTCTCATACGTGGAAGTTAGGGAATAATCAGGATTCCAGAGGGACTTCAGATAATGGAGGAGATACTCCAGTGGATCCAGGGAGGTGGTCTAGGGGAAGTAGGGGGAGAGGGAGGGTCAGTGAAGGAATCACTTCATTGCCATTACTCTGTAGGTGAGAATACCAATGTCGATCTCAATATCCTACATGGGGAAGTGGGGAATGGGGAGGAAGCTGGGGGAAAGCTCACCAAGTGCTGTGTGCATGTATGTCACTATCACTATGAACTACATTATGATGTAAGACTATAACGCACCATTAAAAGTATAAAAAAAGATAAAATGTGAATGAAAAAGAAAGAGAGAGAGAGAGAGAGAGAGAGAGAGAGGTGATCTTGGATCCAACTAGAGCCCTATTTCTTAATGGAAGGGGATTTTGTTTGGCAGGAAACGTAACAATACCTACAAACATATTTATTTGTCCCACTGAGGTGTACATCTGGTATCTAGTGGCTGGAAGCCAGGAGAAGCTTCTAAACACCCTACTATGCACAGGACAGTGCCCCACATCACAAAATTTTCTGACTTAAAATGTCAGTAGGGCCAAGGTTGAGAGACCCTAACTGAACAAGCTAAGACCGTCCTTACATGGATAAAAGTAAAAGGCTTCAATCCAATTCTGCTCTTGGGATAAAGCTCTTTACTAGGTCCAAGAAAAGAAGTGATCTAAGGAGTTTAGAAGAGCTTAAAAGCAGAAAAGGAATTTGGCAGCTCGGACTCAACATTTATGTGGAAAATTCTTTCCTGATCAAGGCTCTGATTTACCTAGAATTAGATTTGCAGAAAATCATTTGCAAAAGGATATAGTAGCAGTTTCTGTCAGAGGTAGTTTATAAAAACTGCAGGTTTTAGGGAGTAAGTAAAAGAAGTCTTTATATGCAAATTACCAGCTTCACTTAGCTAGAAGCTACCTCTGGATGGAGTTGCCTAGAGGGGGGACTTTCAGCTCTGTTTTAAACATTAATTGGAAAGTTAGCTGCTTCTGACTAGGAAATTAAAAGGCCAAGAAGTTTGGCTTGAGATTGCTGTCATTGTTTATGTGGAGGAAATTGCAGATTTATTTTTCCACATTATAATCCCCAATGCTATAATGTGATGCTTTTTTCCCTTCTTTTCACTTCATTCACATTTTTTTTAAGTTAGTGAAGTCTCTATCCCTCTTAGAAATTCTTTTCCTGGGAAGAGGTTAGTAGAGGTTTGAAGTGTGATAAACAGCTCAAGCTTCCCCTCTCCTATTCCTCAGTCTTTCCTGGCTTCAGGACACAGCACCAAAGTGACAGATGTAGCCAGCACCACTAATACCTATATCTTGGTTAGTGGAGAATTTTGAAGTTAAGAATTAGGACCTCAGAACCAATGCTGAAGGTTTGAATTTTTTAATAATTCATGTTTGTGCACAGGGGGCTGTCACCAACAAGGTTGGGTATTGCTGGTCTTAAAGTACATTCCAGATTCATGTTAGGACATTGTTGGTGGTGGAGCATCCAAAGACCTATAGCATCTATAAGGGACACAAAGAGGCAAACACCTTTTCACCCTTCTCAGCCAAGCATAGCACTTAATAAGGAGGGGCTCATGGGACCTAGTTAGGGGCCTCAAATCTATGGCAAATGACTTTCTATGTCCATGTGGATAGCTTAAAAGCTTTGAGGTTGAATTGATGTATAGATAAGAGAAACAAAGTCCAGTGATTGAACAGACATGTTGTGCTAGATTATGACAGTCTTGGAGAGGTCTGTGAAGACTATTCCCATTGCAGGCAGAGCAAATCAACTAGCTCACAGGCCACTAAGGACTGGCAGAGGGCAAGGGTAATGAGACCCCCCCCCCATTAGAGCCTGCAATATTATAGGACTGAGTACATATCTAGAGATAGTAATCAGATGGTTGAGATCTAAAGATCAGGTGGGAAAACAGGATCAGTGGGCTAAGTATTTTGCCCATTTATTTACCATATATTTATCCTCAGTACTGAGGAATAAGATCAGATGCATAGAAGACTTCACACAGCCCTAAATCTAATGCATGTTGGGAAATCCCCAGTAATTGTGAACAGGGAGTGGTTCAACAGACAAACAGTACCAGGGGGCATATCAATAAACCAGTGTCTGATTAGCTCTTGCATTTATTGAGCAACTACAATGCCAAAGTCACACAATAATCCTATATGTTTGCTATTAATACTCCACTGTACCAATTAAAAATAGCAAAGGTCAGAGACATTAAGTTTTTATAGGTGAAGAGAGGCACCGGACATCCGCTTAGCTTTGTCTTCAAATCCTATTCTTCCCTCCATCTGCACCATACTGGCACCAAAGCTCTCTGCATGCAAAAGCACCAGGGATACTTGGAAGCAAGTGGTAGGGGCTCACCCAGGAGATTTTATTTGAGCACAGGACACCAGCCCCTGAGGCACAGGTAGGAAAGAGCCAACCCCAGCCTTTTGATAAACAAGGCCATTAAGTAGAGAACCATGAGTCACTCAGAAAAGAGGGGACAAGGCCCAGATCCAAACCTGGTAACAAAGCCAGTGGCAGACAACAATAAATGAGCCGCTGACCTGGCCTGCGTCTCAGGTGCCTCAAGCAGTGCTGGCTAGGGTTGTCAGGTAAAAGAGAGGGTGCCCCGGCAAATCCGAATTGCAGATAACAACAAATATTTTATTACACCTTGTTTTAATATTGCATGGAAGATATGTACTAAAAATTATTTATCTAAATAACTAAAAATTATTTATCTAAATAATAACTAAAAAAGATTTAACTTGACACCTTTTTTTTTCTTTCTGAAGCTGTAAACATTAGTTGTTGGGCTATTCAGATATTACACATTAAACTGATTGTTGCTAATTGATTGCAGGTGATAATCATATGTATTACTTTTCTTTCAGTAAATATCCTCTAAGTTTCCTGCAGTGATCTTACAAAATCATGGGCAACATAATATGAGCAACCTAACTTGTTATTGTGGTTTCTCTACACAGCCCTGCCTGATTTGGGTGTGTGCCCACAGTCCTGCCTAGTCTGGGGTCAGCTTCCCCCAGCTCTGCCCACTTGGTCATGGCTCCTCTTTCAGTCCTAAAAACACAAGCTCCTTCTTCTCTCAGAGCATTTGCAGAACCCTGTGAAATAATCCACGTTTGGCTTCTGGCATGGCTCCTTCTTCTCCCTCAAGTATCCTTGAGCACGCCTTAGATAATTGCATATCTAAGTATTATCCATCTAAGGACCCTGAAGATTACCTTTACTGTTATCAATTTATAAATTGACAATTACTATTTGTCCCCCACCAGAATATAAATTACAGAGGCAAGGCCCATCTCTGTTTTATTATCCACTCTATATTCAGAATCTAGCACAATGCTTAGCACAAGACAAGTGTTTACAACATGAATAATATGTGTAGGATGGAGGGATGGATGGATGAATGGATGGATGGATGGATGGATGGACGATCTGAATGACTTAGTGAATGAACAAATGAACACTTGTATCTTTTCTCTGCAAGTCATGTTTTATTCCTTGTTTATTATTTATCATTAAGACAAGATCTTTTGTCAGCTTGTGTTAGCATATCTTAATTGTGGGCAGGCATGCATCAATTTATTCATTTGTAAGTCCTTTATGTATCAGGTGCAGTGCAGATTTCAACTGTGACAAACCAAATTCAACTCAAAGTAATATTAAAAAGCACATAAACTGATGGCAAGTATCACAGGCTATTTGGGTCAATATGTATTTTATATAAATCAATTTCTCTTCCCATGTATACCTCACGAGACCCAAGTTCATTAATTGGAACGTTTGCATCCAGCCCCATGTGCTTTCTGGCTCAAATTTTAAGTCATTTGGAACATAGGGAATTGCCAAAAAAGGCTGCAAGGCAGAAAGATACAAAATGAAGGAGGTCAATGTTTGGATGAGATGAAGAATGAACAGGAGGCAGAATTCATATCATCTGTGCTGACATCTCCTGCAGCAAACTGGTCACCTTCCCCATCACTCTGTGCAATCAGAACTGACTTTGCTCACTCTTCCTTCATGGGTTAGTTTCATGGCAACCACTGACTGTACCTACTGTCTCTGGCCTCATTTGTGGATGTAATGTGTATTATATTCTCCCCATATTTTCCAAACCTGCTAGCCCACAAGTGGTCCTTCTTAGAAGAACAGTAATGGCTTAGCTCTATCTAATGTGGTGTGTTTAGATTTCACCCTTCCCTCAAATAAAACTCTCCTCTTCCCCCATTGCCTGCCTCTTGGAGAAAGAGCATAGATGACTGGCCTCTTAATATGTCTGGGTCTTTATATCCTATATTCAGAGTCGAAAAAAGAAAATTATTGAAAAGCAAATGAGAGGGAAAACATAGATAACTACTGTCAAAGTTGCTAGTGTATTTTGATGCAAGATTGCCCTAGGTGAAATTATTTTAATTTACCAATTTGTAGAGAGAAAAAAATATCCCACTGTGAAAGCCACAGTATTCACAGTAGTGTGTGGCACTGATGAGCTGCACCATATGATAAAACAAATTGAGATCAGGCATTTGCAAGACCATTTCATGGTGGGGAGAAAATCATGTGAAGAGTTATAATATGGTTAATGGCATTGCAAGGCTGATCTCGCTAATTTTACAATTCTCTTTTATGCATAGGTTATCATACTAATTAGCTACATCTGGAATATTTGTCATTTTAATAGAGCAATTTCTCATTTCCCTTTGCTTTAGTTCTGTGGCCTTCAACCTGATGTTCAGAGGTTCTAACAAGTTTTAGCACATCAAATGCTGTGGATCATTTGAAACAAGTCACCTTGTAGTGGGAAAACGTCTGAGATGGCATGGTGGAAAAAGCACACACTTGAAAATCACATGTGTCAATGATAATGACAGGATAGATGTTGGCAATTTACTGAATCTCTCTGAATGTGTTTCATTAAAAATGGAAATACACAACCTAACCTGTGGGCTTATTGTGAGGATTAAAATAATCTCTCTCATATGCTTAACATGTAGCTCAATAAATGATCTATATATAGTAATGATAAAGCACAATTCATTTTTTTACTCCTTTTATTATTGCAAGATTCATGTGATTAGACCTAGTATGGAAAAAATGCAAGAATGTTGAGAATAACTTCATAGCCCAGAATTGTCCCACATTCTTTTCCTTTCCCTTCTTCTTGGGCAAATCAGACATTTTTGCAAATGGCAACATAATAGAAGCTGATCCTTCTCAAAGATACAACAGAGGAAACTGACAATTTGCCATAATGGGGAACAGAGCTTTTAGGTGAGAAAATAAAAACCAGTGACCTTGGCTTCTAGTCCAAGCACATTAAATATTTTACTGTGGCTTTGTGAGAAACAAAATCCAGGATTTAACCTTTGATCACATGTACATGTTGTGATGTGCATCATAGAAATGGGAAATGGGAAAGGTTAGAATGCTGGCCCGTAGGTGTGTATTGTCACCTATTTTCTACTAATATCAAATATTATTGTTGTGTTGTTATTGATAAAATATAGGAGGAATCTGGGAAACATGCCAACAATAACAATGGTTATTATTCCTAAAGCACTAACAAAGGCAGGAAAAAAAGACCCTGCAAAAATGTGGTTCACTCACAAAAACTCATGTCAATTACAGTTTTAACCATCTGGAAAACTTATCATTTGTTCTTAATATTTCCCTCAAGAAATTAATACAAATATGGAATCTGAAAATTTGACTCAATAAAATAGGAGCTGAGCTAAAGTTTTGACAATGGCTACTTATGAAAAAATTGGAACATTTTGTATTTCATCTTGAGAAACTCCATGTGCCTCAGTACTATGTAGACAGTTTTCAAAAGTTATAATTTCATCTTTGTTTCTGGTATCTCCACCAGATCCTATTCTCCTTTCTAGGAGAAGTAGTTCATTGATGCTCTGTTCCCTAAAGCATTAATGCCATTCCTCCTTGGAGCTTTAGAAAGAGCATAGAAATAATGTACAGTAAACTCCAGATGGAGTATTCTGGGCCCAATGAGACTAGAGAACATTATAAGTAAAATGTTACTAACCACTAGACACACAGACCATGTATAATTTTGCCCCTTGCTGCTTCTGTCTCCTGCATCTGAACTCTCTGCAGGTCCTAGGAGGTACCCTGCTCTATTCCACCTCAGAGACTTAAGCAGACTCCCAAGGCTAGAACATTCTTCCTGCCCTCTCCATCCAAACAACTCGTATCCATCCTTTATGTTTCATCTTAGATACTCCTCAAGCAAACCTTCCCAAACTTCCCTTTCCCACCATTGATCACCAAGGCCAACATTAGTTTTAATGTTCCATTTCTGGGTTCCCATAACAACTATAAGGGAGAATTTAGATGACCTGTTAACAAATCTGTTTCTCCTTCTAGACTGTAAACTGTTAAGAGAAGTCTGGGTCTGCTTCCCTATTCTGTTTGCAGCTCCACACATATAACATGCACTCAATAAACATTAGCTGGGTTAATGGATTTTAGGAATCCTACCTTGAAAGCATTCACAACAAATGAACTGATTCCTCAAAAGTACAAAGCAAATTGCTCATCATCCAGCTAATTTCAATTGTATGGGTACCCTAAATGAATAATCTGGACTTGAGTTACATAGTTTGCTTTTGATAAAACCTAACAGCCATCACTTTATCACTGCTCTTTCTTTGCCATGTAGACACTGCCCTGACATTATCTTTTAATGATTTAGTTTCTGATCAAAGCAGGAACAACCAAAATATGAGAGCAGGGATTGCTGACTCCGCCATTAACCTTGGTGGCTTTGTAGGTGTTCTCTGAGCCTCAGTATCCTGTCACTATCAGCCCTGTCCTATCTATTCCAGGAAGGACGATGCATGAACCATAAAGGGTCATAGTGAGCCTCTACATGGATTGTCATGGGGATAGATGTGGGTATTTTTGCAGCTACGTATTGTTGGTGTTCGACAACATCATAACCTCTTCACATGTTCTCTCTCCCTTCCCCTGAAACATTCACATTGGTTTCCACTATTTTCCTATGACTGTTTAGCTTTTACAACCCCATTTGCAAACTCCTACTAACCAAACCCATAAGGTCAGTACCTTTTGAACCCAACTTCAGCTACTCCCCAGGCAGGCCAATTAAAGAGCCCACCTGCTGTAGATTATGCTGTCTCCATAATACAATCACATATGGCATCTTTAAAGGGGAGAAAATGATGAATGGCAAAAACATATGTTTATACTTAAACCTGTTATGCACAAGAGCTTTCAACCCTTTGGTAAGAAAGCTTCAGTGAGGTTATGTGTGTGTCTGCTGCCTGTAAGAATGATTGTCTGTCAAGCAGTTTTGCAGACTCTGCAGATTCCCTGAGGTGGTAGGGGAAAAGCAGAGGGATTGTAACCTGGAAACCAGAACAAGTTGAGGATTCATTCTCACCTTGTGACATCTGCAGCTTGGGGAATGGTAAGGCTGCAGAATGATCTCATTCACTTGAAGCCTGAGACTCACACCTCCTCCCCTGCCCCCTCTGCCTATCTGTCTATTTTTAAAGGCAAGGAAAAGGGAAAATGAACTCTGCTTAAAAAACCTCAAGTGATGCTCACAAAAGCCAAAGTCCCTAGTTCAATGACTGGATCTGCAGAGAGGAGTGGGAAAGATTTAGCTTGGTCTTCTACCTCTTCAAAGCATGAAGGAAAAAAAAAACTAATAGCCATGCGAGAATTGCAATTAGTTTGCAACTACTTTGGGTATCTTCCCTGAGAATAGGCACTTTGACCATGGGCAGAGGATACTTGTTCTCTTCTAACTAACCCTCTGAGCCTGGCCATTCCAAGTGAGTGATCTCTTAGCTTTTTCTTTTCACAGGAAATTCACTGCAGTATTTTACATAAATTTGTATTTTGTATAAGTGCCTAGAGACGATGACTGAGATAAATCTTTAGTTTTTGCTATCAAGTCTCAGAAAATATTGCTTGTGAAAAATGTTAGCATGAGAAACATAGGATTCAACAAGTCTTCAGTTTGATCCACTTTTCCTTCACTTACATGTGTGTGGAGGGGGGAGGGTGCGCACTGAGGATTGAACCCAGGGGTGTTTTACCTCTGAGCTACAACCCCAGCCCTATTTTATTTTTTATTTTGAAATAGGGTCTCAGTAAGTTGCAGAGGACCTCACTTAGTTGCTGAGGCTGGAGGTGAACCTGTGATCCTCCTATCTCAGCCTCCAAAGTGCTGGGATTACAGGTGTATAACACCACGCCCAGCTCCTCACTTTTGAATGTAGCTTAAAGTCACTCCTTATAATGAAATCAGTATCAGTAAGAAGGGGGGGATTACTTTTAAAAGGTATTAGAGCCGGGTGTGGTGGCGCACGCTTGTAATCCCAGTACTTGGGAGGTAGAGACTGGAGGATCTGGGTTCGCGGCCAGCCTCAGCTACTTAGTGCGGCCCTCTGCAATTTTGTGAGACCTAGTTTCAAAATAAAGAATAAAAAATAGGGCCGGGGGTATAGCTCGGAGGTAGAATGCCCCTGGGTTCAATCCCCGGTACTGCAAAAAAAAAAAAAGTATTAGAGAATTCTAAATAGAAGGTTCAATAAGTAGGCACAGGCAGAGTGCTAGAATGCTTTCTACTCCCCAACTCTTCTACTTTCCAGACCATCAGCTCGGAGTGTCAGCCCCCTGGTGCTACTGAGGCCCAAACCGTCAGTTTTGCAGAGGAAGTAAGATTGGAATAGACAAGATGATCTTTAAGGAAAATCTTCCTGACTAGCCGACATGCTCTAGTATGTCTCAGATCACATGTGTGCCAAGCTACTGATCAACCCTCATAATGCCTGAGCATAGCCTTGGACCGCAAGAGCCTCTAGGCCAGTCATTTCCAGGCACGAGCTTCCTTGTCCGTTTATTCCCACACACTGCAGAAGTTTTATCTTGTATATCTGCCATGATATGAAAAGATGGCAGAAAACACGGGTTTAAAGTCTTTCTGGCTCTAATTCACATGTCCTTTAATAAAGACCTCAGTAGTAACCATTGCAAGATGAGTGGGCACTGCTAGGGAGGCGGTACTTTGTGTTCTGTGTGGTGGCGTCCCTGGAGTTGTGCAGTGTGTAACATGCTCTATTGTACATAGCAGCCATGAACCATTGACCCCAGTGTGGAGTATAAACAAATGCCAAAGACATAGTGGGTGCCAAAGTAATGTTTTTAAGCAAAGCAGAGCTTGCCCAATGTCCTAACATTTAGGATCATTATTGGGAAAGTCACAGAAAGTAAAAGAACACATTTTTCCCTTGAGGGACTCGTTTTCATGGAAATCTAATAGATCTTTTGCAGGAATCAGAGATGAAAATACAATAAAACAAAAGGGGAAATAAAGAGGAGATGCAAAGTCTCCCTCCTAATGCTTGGAAAGGTTCCAGCATGGGCAGGTACCCTACCCTGTAGCACAAGTGAATTGAAGAGCTCAGACCCGGTAGAGAGAGAATGATTGACTACAGAGGAAAGAGATCACTGGGGTGCAGAACCCTGTGTATATATAGTTATAGTTTCCTTTGACCCCCCAAATGAGGAAAGTTAAAGAGGTTCTAGGAAATGAAAGAACCAGTTCAAATTAAAAGAGTTGAAAACTCTCAGTTTTGCAAGAAACTGAAAATATGAGAATACCTTATTCCTGGTTGAATAATTATACCAGTGATGGAAAAGGTGCCCCCACCATGAGCCAAGAGAAACTGCTAGAGCAGAGTCATGAAGGTGGGAATAGTGATACCAAGGTGGCAAAGTAGGTGTAAAGACTTGGGAGTTCACATATGCACCAAAAATAATAATAACAATAATAAGACAAATTCAGCAACTTGGGAGGCCTTCAGGTCAGCACTGACCATAACCACATACAAAAAAAGCTAAAAGGCAAAAACACATTGATTATGCTTATTGTAGAGAATTTTTCCATTTATTTATATTTGTTAATTACTTATAATCTTGCTTAATTTAAAAAGTCATGTATACCTGTTATGTTGTTAGTGTGTCACTGTAGGTTCTTTTCCTCAGCCCATATAGAAATAATGATCCAAGAAAACTCCAACTGAAGCAGGTTCTTTTTTATCACAAGCAGGCAGAGAGAGGAGGTGGGGTGGGGGGAAGAAAGCCTCACACCAGAGAAGAGGCGTAATGGAGTGTCTGAGAAGAGCACTGCCCTCTCCTTAAATCTCGGATCTTATATAGGGTTTTTAGTGCCTTAGATTGTCTTTCCCAGCCTGTTGCCATGCCAACAGACGGTGGCCCACTTTTTATCTTCGTTCTGCCCACCAAATGCAGGTGCTGACATGCCTGCTTTGTCAGCATCTACATGAGGGGATACATGATGTTTCTTTGTCAAGGTCTGTAACTTCTTAGGTCTCAGTGTCCATTTTATCTTATCTCATTATTATGTCAACCAAACAGCGCTCAGGGCACTGCCTGCCTAACTCAGCTTATCTTCATTGCCAGGGTAACAGCCTGCTTGCAGTCAGCAGCCTACTTTGTGGTGGGACAGGCTGCGTGAGCAGGTCAGGGCATAGTGTAAAATCATCTACCCTAACCGAGTCATATCCATTGTGAGGAACCTGAAGAAAATGAAAAGGTATTAGATAAGAAAAAAATTTATTGTTAATATTAGATAGTAACTTTTCATATTGCACAGATGAACTAAAATGCAGTTCACCATTTTCCTAGGTTGACCCTTTAGGCTCTTTCAAATTTTTTATTATTATAATTATAAATGATTACAAATATTTCAATAAACATATTTTCCTTATTTTTAATCATTGGGAAACAACTGCCCTTTGTTCCTAGTGCTGATTATTTATTTAGGATGGAATCTTTTCTAGGGTGCTGAGGATTGAACCCAGGAGCGTTCTACCTCTGAGCTACACCCCAGCCCTATATTTATTTTTTTATTTTGGAACAGGGTCTTGCTAAGTTGCTGAGGCTGACCTCAGACCTGCAGTCCTCCTGTCTCAGCCTCCCAAGTACTGGGCATGCACCATCACCCCCAGGTAGGATCGATTCTTTTCTGAGATAGTCTAGGTCAAAGGGTATGAGCATCATAAGATTTTAAATGTAGACAGATAAATGAACTGCTTTCCAGAACCCTTGTATAATTTATACCAACGTTAGAGAGCACTTCTTAGTGTCCCTAATTAGTACTGATTATAACCTTTCACAGGCCTTTGCCAAATTGTCGTGACATCTCAGTGCAGTTTTAGTTTGTATTTTTTAGGGTGGGGTCTTTTTATATTTTAATGACCGGAAATAGAATTTTAATGGCATAAAAAATTTCTCATTGACACCTTGACCCTGCTAGGGGAAGGAAGAACCTGGACTTAGTGGTCAGCAAACTATAGATTTCTTTTTGCATGGATTGTAAGCTAAAGGTGACTTACATTTGAAGTGCTTGTAAAAAAAAAAAAACACCAAAAGCAAAAGGAGAAATATTTGTGACATGTGAAAATAGGAAACCTTCAGTATCCATAAATAAAGTTTTATTGGAATACATCCATGCTCATTATTTATGTATTGTCTATGGCTGCTTTCACACTGCATCAGCAAAGTGGAGCAGTTGTGACAGAGACAGTATGGCTTGCATAGCCCAAGATACTGACCATCTGGCTCTTTACAGAAAAAGATTGGGGACCCCTGGCTTAGGCACTCCCTTATCCCCTGCTGGGAAATGCAGCATTGTTAAGGTTAGTGAGGAGTGGTTGGATTACTGGAGTGTGTTTAGTAAGAACCTCAGTTCATCTAAAATATTCATGCTCTCCACCTTTTGGGAGTGTGGGATTACATGAGTGTGACACTGAGCAGAGGTGAGCATATTCAGATGTACCACAAAGGTAGTAATGAAAAGCAGAGGACAAGATTGTTCTTCCGAGGTAGTTTCAAAGCACAGAAGAACTTGAAACTCATTCTGAGCCACTGAATTATTTGCCTCACTAAAAGAAAATGTTCAAAATGAATTTGAACCACACATTTTGCTAGAAATACACACACACACACACACACACACACACACACACACACAGAAATATGTATTATGTATAAATATACATATAGGTATGTAGTACTATAGATATTATATTAATGCAACTTCCAGCGACAGTGTTTGCTGATTTGGGTTACTCTCATTCAGTGCTGCCTGGCCCAGCAACATCAGTATCACCTATGATCTTCTTAGAAATGCAAATTCTTGGGTCAGAAATTCTGATACATGGAGCCGGGCGTGGTGGCGCACACTTGTAATCCCAGTACTTTGGGAGGCAGAGACTGGAGGATCCGGGTTCGCGGCCAGCCTCAGCTCTCTCACTCTGTCTCTCTCTCTCTCTCTACTTAGTGAGGCCCTCTGCAACTTCGTGAGACCCAGTTTCAAAATAAAGTATAAAAAATAGGGCCGGGGGTGTAGCGCGGAGGTAGAACGCCCCTGGGTTCAATCCCCGGTACCGCAAAAAAAAAAAAAAGAAATTCTGATGCATTAGGTTTTAACAAGTCCTCCAAATGATAATGTTGCATGCTTACGTTTTTGAAGCACTGATCTAAACTCTGTTTCTCTTTTTTTTTTTTTTTTTTGCAGTACCAGGGATTGAACCCAGGGGCGCTCTACCTCCAAGCTACCCCCCCGGCCCTATTTTTTATCCTTTATTTTGAAACCGGGTCTCACAAAGTTGCGGAGGGCCTCACTAAGTAGCTGAGGCTGGCCGCGAACCCGGATCCTCCAGTCTCTGCCTCCCAAGTACTGGGATTA
>PVJS01015979.1:0-18573 GCA_004027185.1 Glis glis
GGGTTCAATCCCTGGTACCGAAAAAAAAAAAAAAAAAATAGCACATACAGCTTGTGTCATGGTTACATAAAGGGTTACCTACATCATGAGTCTATAACTAATCAGCTATTTCCAACTAAATTCTAAGTGGGAGGGGGTTTACTTATCAGCAGAAGCTATAGTAACAGAAGCCAAACATTATGCAGTTAATACTATCTCTGGGTAAAAAGTTCAGTAAAGTTTAAAATTTCTCATTTTGGCAGAACAAACTGTTGCTTGGATCACAAATTTTTCTTTTACTTGGGTGGAGTTCGTCTTTTCAGCTACTTTCAGCAGAGAAGAGGGTTCCTGTAAAATGGAGTTACTTTTGCTTTTATACTTTGTCTTTATACTTGGAGGTCATTTAGAAATGACCTTATTTATAAAATGGGTCTGGGAGTTATCCCCACCCTCTTCATAGTGTTGATATAAAGACGAAAGAAAATGACACACAGAGAGTGCTTGAGTCTGTGACCGACACACACAGCTGCTGATTCCCCTCTATACTCCACACTCCACACTTGCAACTTAGTGAGACCCTGCTTCAAAATAAAATTAAAAAATGGTCTGAGAGTGTAGTTTGGAGATGGAATGCCCCTAGGTTCAATCCCCAGTTACCAAAACAAAACACTAAAAAACTGGATGTATCTCAGAAGGGCTCAGATCTTAAGAAGTCCCACAAAATGTGGCCCCTGACTCAGATGGAAGAATTCAACCAGCAAGAAAAGCACATCCAGGTAGTCTTGGGTCTAGAACTTACGCAATTCTTGGACTTTTTTTGGGGGGGGAGAAGTATACAAATTAGACACAAACAAGATTTTCATCACAAACTTTTAATGTGGATTAAATTAGATCATAAAGTTATAATTCACTCTTCTTTAAATATTTTCACCTAATCAAAATCCTTTATACTCCTAAAATAATTCGAGATCTACTACCTGAGTTGAACTCAAAGTGGTAGACCAGGCATGGCCTAATATAATAAGCTCAACTTTATGGAAAGAAGCATAGCTTCCTCTGATTTGGTGGTGTCTGCTTAACTTCAAAAGGCATCTTGCTGAGAAAAGGGGAATGGGATGGTAAATCCAAGCATGTGCAGTCACGTTTCAGAGTGGAGAATTCTTTGGAACAGCCGGGATGTGAGACATGGCTGCAGGTGAGCAGCAGCCCAGAGTTCATCATACTAACCTGACACATCGCCTGGGCAAGTTATTAAAAAATCTGTATCCCCAGCCTGGGGACCCCTCCTGGCTGCTTTCAGGTGAAGAATGCCAAATTATTAAAGATACTAAAAGCAGAAGAGGACTTTCCATTTCATATTTTGGCCTCCCCTACTCCCTGTCTCTATGTGTACATGTGCTGTCTCCTTCCAGGGTGCTGTGGGGAAGATTAATTAGCTAATATTGGTAAAGGGCCTTTGATGATGGCTGCTAAGTGTTCCTGCCATGTGATAGCCATTTTTTCCCAAGAAAATGTCCATATCGTTACTAATTAAGCATTGTCGAAGCACCTTGTGCCCCATTATTTTACAGTTGTCTTGCAATTAGCTTGCATCTGTCCCATTTCAAATGACACGCATTGCCCATTTCCCTGGTTTAATTTTTTGGAAATTTTATGGGAAGCGTGGGCATTGTTTCTTATTCACTGCAACTTGAATAATTAACAACGTAAATATGGCTTTGGGCAGTGATATTGTCAACAACAAGAGTTCTTCAGAGATTTTAATTAAGAACAGAACTGCTGTACTTCATGTGAAAGTTTACTATGGTGCCTACACACTCCTCCCCTTGTAGCCCATGACTCAGGACTCTGTGTGTGTGTGTGTGTGTGTGTGTGTGTGTGTGTGTGTATGTGTGTATGTGTGTGTAGTTGTCATGACTAATAGTATAATTCAAGATAAGAGGATGACAGCAGAATCCTCATTTGGCTTAGCCTTCTCTAAGTAGCTAATTAATTAGCTTTTCATCATTTCCTTACTCTAACCTAGAGTTTTGAGTTAGCTCACATTAAACATTATTTGTTAGATATCTACTATTTTCTCAGCTATCAGAGTAAATGTGTTTCCTCCTTTCTTCAATATTTCAACATGTCAATGAGGTCTTACACAGTGACAGAATGGAGACTCATAGAGGTCCAGTAAGAATGTCCAAGCTGGTTATATAGCTTGTAGTAGATGAAAACAAAATTCAAGCCCAAGTCAGCCATATCCCAGACTGGGCCTTTTCTATCTTATCTCTTAAACAAAATTGCTGAGTTTTCTATCTGGAAGTGAGCCTTGGTCACCCCAAAAGCCAACTTGTGCCTTCTCTAGGAAGTCTCACAGGATTACTTATCTAAATGCATCTTCTGTCCTGTACTTTGGTCTTATTTTCTATCACTTCCTGCATAAAAGTTTTATCACTTTTATTTTAGCTATGTACTAGTGAGAAAGGCAATATAATGGGGTAGTTATAAAAACATGAACTTTGGAGACAACTGGATTATGCACTTCCAAATTATTTTATAAGAATGACATCGTATGATAAGTAGTTTAAAACTTGATTTTTTCACATAATGTATCACAGACATTTTCCAAATTAACATTAGTTCATACCAATCCTCTTCACTTACTTTATTTCCTTGGATTATACTTCTTATTCGGCCTCTTCCTATTTGGATCATCTTTGGAAAAAAATAAGCACCTCTCAAACTTCTTATTAGTGATGTGACTATAAAAGAAGAATATGTTTTATGGTCCATATAAAGATCATAACATATAGTGGCTGGTTGGATGGATAAAAACAAAATGAATGAATGAATGAATGAATGATGAATTATGAATGAATGACAATGACTTTTGCTTACTTGTATGATCATCTCTCCAAAATTCTTACCATTCAGGCTTATACTCAGTTTAGTAACTTAAAAATAATAGTAAAATAAATTTTAAGAATATTTAAGAAAGCCAAGTATATATGTCTGAGCCCCAGCCATTCCTCTCTGGTGGGAAAACTGGACTGAGGACACTGATCAAGATGGTGCATCCAACTTCTTTACAACCATTGCTGCGAAGACTAGAATATGTTGCTTACTAAGGAGCTAAAACATAAGAACCTTTTGTGTAGAGGCTTCCCCCACCCCATTTCATGTGCAGGGACAGAGTGACGGAGGCCAAGAGGAGGTTTGGACTTGAAATCACAGGCTGCTTTTCAGAACTGAACTCTTCCATGTACAATTATCTGTGAGAGAGGAGACACTGGCCTCTGAAGAACTATCTACTGTAACAACTATTGAAACTCTAGGAAACGGATTCTGACTTGGAGATTTTCTTGTAGGATGCTTACTAGGCGAGAGTTCTCTGGAGCGGCACCTGTAAGGGGGCAAGAGAAGCAGGACTGAGTAAAGGTGGCTGTGATAAGGCTGAAGCTGATCCACCAGGTGTGTCTGATGTTGGAATGGCCCTTCAGAGCTATGCACGTTGAAGGAAGAGGACCATGCTTTTGAATCCTGCAGAATGTCCCCAGAAGGTACAGGGTGGGGCAAGGCAGCTCTCTTTGGCCACTAGAGGGCAGTGTCTGGATGGAACTGAACAATAGGATGTTAGTAATACCTATCTTGGCAGTGCAAGAGTTTTTCAGTCCTAGGAAGGAATTGGAATGGAGCACTCAGCATCTACTCTGGTGGTGGAAGAAGGATTTGAGTTCAGGAAGCCTGACCCCTTATGCCTACATCATGATTCCCCCCCCCCCCTTGCAACTCAATAACTATTATCTCTTCCATTTTACTGGTGATACAGAATCTCTGACTTAATTAACTTGTCCAACGAACATGCCAAGTGACTGAAGGGCCCATAATAGACCATCAATCCACCCACACATTCCCTAGGGCCTGCATTTGCCTCTTTGGACATCAAGTGAGAAGTCACTTAGTAGCTTGCTGAACTGTTCAACACTCAATAGCTTGCTACAACTCAGAACACTGAGTGGGACCGTGTGCGCACATGCACGCACATGTATGCAATGTTTTGGGGCAAGCAGATGTTAACTGTTCCCCCCTGGAGAGTGTTACTTGGGACTTCAGAAGAATAGAACACACGCATTACAACACACGCATACCAAGCAGATTCTACAAGTGAAGTCTATTGCTTGTAAACATAACACCATGCAATGAAACTCAATACATACTTTTGGACATCATCCAACAATTCCATATTATGTCTGCATGAATTAGTTACATATCTATGGTAGGCTTGCTGGGGATAAGGGAGTAAATGGAGTTTATTGATTGGTGACAAGGTTGTGTTGGATCTTGACCCCAGTATTGTCAGAGGGTTCTGCAGACATGGTTGCTCATAGAATAAAAGGAGTATTGTCTTTTAAACCTTAGCACATCCTACCAGCCGAAATCTGAGTCAAATATCACAAAAGAAAGAGAAGGAAGGAAAGACTTTAGGAAAAGCAATGACTACATGCTCCAGCCTATGAAATGTCCTACAACCTATAGCATCATACCAGTTTGCCAGTGTGAACTCCTATAGGGTTAATGGGCACAATCAACAGCGTGTTCACTTACCTGAAACTCCAGTTTCAGGTCCACAGGAGTTCATGGAGGCACAGTTACTGCCACAGGACTTCTCCGGTAGCAGGGGTGGTCTAGCTGTCCTTTCTTTCTTCTTCACTGACCCTGTCTGCTGGAGAAAGACAAAGTTGCCCTCTAACAATCTAACCATCTCTTTTTCTTTACTACTTGCTCTTCCCTGCCTGGGCTCCTCAGGATCTATGTGTCTCCAACAGGAACAAATGGTTCTCCCAGGCCTCCCTCTCCCAACTAAACTGTGAGAGCAGAATCAGGCAGAACACTGATTTCTAAAGCAGAATAGAGTGGGCTTCAGTTATGATTTCATTACTTGGCAACTAGCTGGCTACTTAACCTCTCTGGGCTTTCGTTTCCTCATCTCCAAAATGGGGTGGTGATGGTGGGATTTTACCTATGCCATAATTGTGAGAAAATTTACATATTTTTTAAAAGGAATGACATGAAATTTCCTTACGAGTGATGTTCTTGAGATGGAAGGCTCTGCAGACACATTTAGCTTGGAGAGAGATCTTTACTTGCAGGAAAAGGTAGGCTTATAGCTGTAGGATTTGTTAGGAAATGAAGATGTGATACCTTCTCAAGTTGGACTCACAAATATGTCCATACTCCTCCCCCTGTATTAACCATTTCCCCCTGCTCTACTTTATCCTGCTCTCCATGTTCAAATTCAATCCAGATCAAAGCAAATTGCCCAACTGCAATTCTCTCCATTGCATGTATCAGCCATCACCTTAGAATAAGGGAGTTAGATGTAATGAGCCCCAGGGTACTCGATCACCCAGCCAGGTTACCACATGTCATGAAGCAGAGCCTTGTAAGATTAGAAGGAAGTTGCATACACATGATAGTTACTTTTCTCTGCTCTACATCTTCAGCAGGTAGGACTTAAAACCAAGTTGCCATGATGGTCTTAATTTAATGTGTCTAATTTCCAGTAATTTAGAACTTTCCTCACAGCTGAAAATGTTCATTCCCAATCAGTGAATGCCTACGTTGTTTACCTGGTGATTGGCAAGGAGATGGTAGGAATGGGAAAACATAGCTGACTTGTGCCTTCCTTCTTTGCCTAGGCTGTTCCTCCTGCTATTAAGACCCTTTTTTCTTTTCTTAGTTGGCAAATTCAAAGCACAACCTTCAAATCCAGCACAGTGGTGCTCACCTCTGGTGCTCTCGGGAGCAGGAGGGAGGGGTCACAGCTCTATCCCTTGTTCAAAACTTTTCTAAAGAAGTCTAGTACCAATTCTGTAATTATTTAATTCAATATCTCTTCTGTAGACTGCAAAGTCCTTCAAGGGAGGCACTGAATTTTATTCATCTTTTTTATTCAGAACACTTAACTTGAAATGACCCTGCAATTGCAAATTGAAAATATATGTATATATATTCATACATACATAAATATACAGATAGATAATTCTTTCAAATGGTTATTTCTTGCTAAAATATTTACAGTTCATTGTCTAATGGTGGTATGGCATTCATTTTTTTGAGGCCAAGCAAAACTATGCTATTTTTTAAGGAATAATATTCAACAATGGAAAATTATACTAAAAAGATGACAACATTCCTTTTCCTCAGCTCTGACTTTTTCTACTCTGGGGAAGCTCATGATATTTTAAATTTTCTGCTTTTTTTAATAGGCTGCTCTAACATGTGTAATTATTTAGTGGACTCCTAGACTGACTTAATGATGAGCTCTGTCTGATATACCGGGTGGAATCTTAGAACTTTCACTCTGCTAAGGACTCAAAATGTACAGCTGAATTCAAATTAAATTGTCAATTTCTGGGTATCTACCAAAAACCGGTTATAGTGCTGGAAACATTATCTATATTCTCTTAGTCATAAATTGACACTACAATCCCTTTTGTGCAGTGGGAGAAAGAGAGGTTCATGAGGTGGTATAATTCGCTGGAGACTTCACAGCTATTAAGTCTACACTGAGTTCAGATATTTAGTTTCACACATCTTAGACACTGGCTGGGCTTCAGGTTAGAGAAGGTTTCGCTACTATGGGTTGTGTGTGGCTATTGTGCCAACCCGGTTCTATGATCCGGAAGGCTTGGTGAGGACCTCTGGTGGCTGGACTCATGCTGGTGAGAGTGTGTTGGGAGGAAGAAAGATGAAGGTTCTGACTTTCATTATTTATTCAGTCACTGGAGCATCGGTGTCCCTTGCTGCATGCCACTGCTGGCTTAGGTCCGTCAGTGGCTTCCCAGCCCCCTTTGCTCAGGGAGACTCTATGAGATGCTGTGTGACCACCTCTTCCCCTAGTTTCAATTTGCTCCACGCGCTGCTCCCTGCCTTGGGGCTGGACACACTGGGCCTTCAGGGCTGGCCTTCTCTTGCCTTTACGATGTTATTTATTTTGCTCAGAATTCTCTTCTTAACTAAAGTCTTTTCATCCTTCAGTCCCCAGCCCAAGCATCTCTCTCCAGGCCGACTCGCTGCTGCCCCAGGGCCAGAGCGGCTTCCTTTGTGAATCACTAACGTAGACCCATCTTCCCTCCCTCCAGAGCCCCTCCTCGCTTTGCTGCTACACACTCACTCCTGGGTTGGGTCATTGGGATTTGTCTTTCCTCTTAGACTGTAAGTTCTATAGGAGCAGGGGCGGCACAGGGATGGCACAGCGCGGCTGCTCAGATCTTACGTGTTATCTAATCACACACACCAACTCTCGACACATTTTCTTGCCCTCTCTGAATCCTAGTTTCCAGTGTGTGAAACTAGTCTCTGGAAAGTGTTAAATAAAAA
Source organism: Glis glis (assembly GCA_004027185.1). Classification (NCBI taxonomy): domain Eukaryota; kingdom Metazoa; phylum Chordata; class Mammalia; order Rodentia; family Gliridae; genus Glis; species Glis glis. Next base: position 7,348 of record PVJS01015979.1, read on the forward strand.
ATCGTGACTCCCTTTCAAAAAACTGTCTGCTATTTCTTCAGAGTATTAGCTCAGTTCATATCAGCACACTCCTTAATGGGTCAAATGACTAATATTGAATGAATGGAGAAAAGAAGGAATGGCTACAACTGGTACTTATCTTTGGTTTAACTTCTCAACGGCTTGAGCTTCTAAGTGATTCTGCAGGCTTTTGACCTGTGGAAGAGAGTAGGTCTGCCTCTCTAATCAAGAGCCCAGGTCCATAATAAAAGTGATTCCTTGCGGAATATTGTGTGGGGGGAGGGGAGCAGCAAAAGCGTGAGCTCTGGAGGCAGACCACCTGGATCTAGAGGCTGATTCCACCACTTACCAGCTCTGCGAATTGAATTGAGCTGCTTAACCTGTCTCCGACTCAGTTTTCTCATCTGTAAAATAGGGGCAATGATAGTATTTATGTTGTAGGGTTGCCACGAGGATTATAGGATTATATATTATATTATATTTTAGTGAAGCATTTAGAATAGCTCCTGATACTCAGTACGAGCTATATAAGCCCTTTCTATCATTTTTTTATTATTTAGGAGATAGAACATGCTGTGCCTTTTCAAGTGCCAGCCCTGTAACCACTTCCTGCTAAGATTTCCTGCCATTTTTCTGGTAGGTCTAACTTCTGCCTCCTTTCTGATCTGAGTTGCTAAGATACAAGCATGTCTTGTCCCTGATCGTATTGGATTATGATAATATTGGTTTTCTTTTTTCCTCTGTGTTTTCACAAAGGCTCAGTTCTCCACCGATGGGAAATGGTCCTACCATCTGAATTATACCTTAGCTCTGTCCCATGAAAATTTGGTTCATTGGGTTCAATCTGCCAGAAGCAGCAGTTGCTGGTACGTGAGAGTTTGAGCAAGGCGGCTTTGGCCAGCGCAGGGAAACACAGCTCAGCTGCACTGTGCTGAGTGGGGCTGTAAGCTCAGATGCTAGCGTGTGCCTCAACTCTCCTCATTCTCAGTGGGCTCCTTGGTCCACAAGCTATTAATGAACTGTCTCCCCTGGCAGGATGCACTGCTAGGGCAATTTCAAAACACAGTTAGTCATTAAGGTTCCTAATGGCAGAAGACGGCTGAGATTTGAAAGTCTGAGCTGGCGGAGGCAGACAGTGTTGTCTGATGTGGAGGACAAGACCCAGAGTCCAGAGGTGTGAGTTCCACACAGGCTCCACCATTTAAGACTCCAGTGACCTTGGGTCAAGCCCCTTCCTCTCTTTGGGGACCTCCATCTGTTAAAAGAAACAGTTCATTCATTCATTCATTCACTCATTCATTCAACAAACATTTATTGAGTTCTAACTGTGTGCTAGGCACTACTGGACAGATGAACTTTCAGACGTTTTGCAGTAGAATTATTCGGTGAAGCATCTCAGAAACCTCAAATATGGTGAACTTTGGAACAGGAACACAACAAACTATTGTTTTAATCTGTACAACTAACATGTAGCATTAAGTGTAATGCATAATAGGCACTTTGGAAATATTTGATGCCTCTTTTTAAAAAGTCTTCTTTAGGCTTTCTTTCTAAAATGTTTACATGCTATTTTATTGATTTGTGTTTTTATATTTGTTATTACCCTCCTATTTACTTTGGGCCTATTTTGTTCTTCTTTTTCTAACCCTTTTTGGTATAAACACAAATCACTGATTTTTTTCTGTTTAGCTTATACAATGAATTTCCCTCCAGCTGCTTTAGCTGCTTCCTACAAGTTTTGATTCCTTGTGTTTACACTGTGATTATTTGAAACATGTTAATGTCCCCAGTGATTTTTTTCTATTCTGACCCATGTAGGATTTAAAAAGTATATTACTTAATTCCTAAATATTTGCATATGTGCATATATACATGTACATGTATATATCTATATATTTATTTATTTATTGAATCTAATGCATTTCCTTTGTTTTTGGAACCATAGCCTGTACACACTGCAGTGCATCCTGTCAGCACTAGAAGAGATACACACTCCTCCTGTGTGCAGTCCAGCTCTGGGCTAAGGATCCATGGAGAATTCCTATGTAGCGTTCTGGGGGCCACAGTATGAAGAGAGTCCTTCTCTTTGGAATGCCGCCCTGTATTCCAGTTGCATTAGCAGCCCTCAACTCTGATCTCCACCTCCTCCGCTCAGCGATCTGTGGTTCTGCCCTTGGGCTCCACCTCTCTCTGAGAGAACCTTGAAGGTTCCCCAAGGCAGAAAGCTGAGAGAGCATGTCTTTCCTTCTTTGTAAGAATTACCATTCTGTACTGACACCCCTCCCATGTGCCTCCAAGCAATGTTTCCTATGTTTTGTTCAGTTTTATACTCGTTTACAGTTGTGGGGGGAGGAAGAGCAGTCTAGAACCATGTCTTGCCATGACCAAACCCAAAGTATTACTTCCTAAGTTAATCTTATCTAAATTACTAATATTAAAATTAGGAAGTTGTCTTGGAAATTTGGGTTTACAATGCATATTTTTAAATTTAAGAACATGCACTTATTTTATTTATTTTTTATCAGGGCCATCTTCATTGATTGTTAACTTTTCTTTGCATTTCTTGTCATACATTTTTATGTCTATGAACTTTGGAGGGAATGGTGATTGAGCCATTTATCTTCCATTTGGGAGCCTCCACCACTCTAAGCAATCATATTGTACCTGCAGTTGGCTTTCTTTTTTTTTTTTTTGGTACCGGGGATGGAACCCAGGGGCGTTCTACCTCCGAGCTACACCTTTGGCCTTATTTTTTTTTTATACTTTATTTTGAAACCGGGTCTCACAAAGTTGCGGAGGGCCTCACTAAGTAACTGAGGCTGGCCACGAACCCGGATCCTCCGGTCTCCGCCTCCCAAGTACTGGGATTACAAGTGTGAGCCACCACGCCCAGCCTGCAGTTGGCTTTCTAAAACCTCTTTCTAGCTGGGCGTGGTGGCGCACGCTTGTAATCCCAGTACTTTGGGAGGCAGAGACCAGAGGATCCAGGTTCGCGGCCAGCCTCAGCGCGCAAGCGCGCGCGCGATCGATCGACTGATCTCTCTCTCTGTCTCCTCTCTCTCTCTCTCTCGCTCTCTCTCTCTCTCTCTCTCTCTCCCTCTCTCTCTACCTAGTGAGGCCCTCTGCAACTTCGTGAGACCCGGTTTCAAAAATAAAGCATTAAAAAAAATAGGGCCGGGGGTGTAGCGCGGAGGTAGAACGCCCCTGCGTTCAATCCCTGGTACCGAAAAAAAAAAAATAAAACCTCTTTCTAACAGTATTTGAACAGTGCTTTTTATCTGATATTATTTAAGGACAATGCAAAAACTGGTTTGACTAATTTGATGCATAAGATCAACTATGAATGGCTTACTAATTGGCTTACTAAAGCATAACATTATCATTTCACAGTTGGAATGAAATCCTGGTATAGCTATAACATAACTCGCTGGTGCCTCCCTGCCCTCCTCGCTCACGTGATGGTGAGTCTCTTACTAACGTGTTGAGGGTGATATGACTCTCGTGCCTTTGCCTGGATATTCTTACTGATTCATGTTGGATTTCACATGTTTTGCTGAGTCTTTTCTGCGTTCTGTCCTTGTCTATGTCATGTATGCCGAGTATTTGTTTAGGATAGGTCAATACTTTGTATCTGTGTTAATGTCTAACTCCAGAGATTTCTCACTCTTAATTCTTTACAGCATATAAATTAGGAATAGGCTCTTCATTTCTTGCATTTTTCTTTTTAGCTATTCTTGTTTCTACTGCCTATTGCAAACACCCCTAAAAATTGAGGGTGTTTTTCTCTCCTCCAGAGTATACACTGAAAACTCACTTTGCTTACACTCCTTATTATCTAAGAATAGCTTCTCTTTTCTATAGCCAGGAGAATGGTTCAGATTGGCTTTTGATGAAAAATACTTCAAATTTTATGCTATATGAAAAAAATCTATGTTTTTTTTTGGTACTGGGGACTGAACCCAGGGGCATTCTACCTCTGAGCTACACCCCAGCCCTTTTTATTTTTTATTGTTGCTAAGTTTCTACGGGCCTTGCTAAGTTGCTGAGGCTGGCCTTGAACCTGAAACCCACCAGTCTCAGCCTCCCAAGTACTAAGATTACAGGCATGTGCCACCACACCCTGCAGGGAGAAAAATCTTTTTACTAGATCAAAGGTTATTGGCTCCATACTTAATTCCTATGTCACACTATTAAAATAATTCCCAAAGGAAGCCAGCTCAGGTTTTGTCTTTTAGTTATTTTATACATATTTAAGATGGTACAAAGAAACTTAGTAATATTCACTTTGGTTGCTTTAAAGCTTTTCTTTTTCTTACTTACTTGTTTTGTTTTTCATGTATTTCAAATGGATAAGACTGCTAGAGTAGTGAATTCTGTAAAGTTGAGGTATTACTCTATATTCCCCTCATTTGTATAGATTTACCGACCAGCTATACTTTAAAAATCACAAATGCCATTAATTTTTGGAAAAGGATCAATGCTTTATGCTCAGCAGGATACAAAATAAGTGAAGTCCCTGCCCCCAAGTTGCTCAAAGCATAGAAGGAAAACCCAGGCAGAGTGGCATGCAAAATTAAATGACAATTCAAATTTTAAAAGTGAAAAAATAGAAACAATTTTGTGAAAAACAAATGTTTATAGACAGGTAATATAGCAATCAAGGAAGAAACCGAGAATTCGTGTTGGCTGGGAACTCTTTTTACAGAAAGACTATGTTGTCAAGAGAAGACTGTATAAGCTAGTCTACTTATTTTAGTCTAAAAATCCTCTCTTGCTGCTTAAGCCCCATGATTGTGATTTTACGCAAAGGTCTAAGAGCCTCTTTGTTCTTTGAAGCATAAGAGGCCATGTTGTCTAATCTGACATCTCTGCTCTCTCTTTCTCAGAGGAGAACCTCATCTGCTTTCTAGAGCCCCAGTTCTCCACTTCCATCATTGTCTCCTTACTTGTGAAGCTATGTAGGGTTCTTGTGTGGCCAGCACTGGGACTGGCTCATATTCTGAGTCCAAACAAGGTTGCAGGCCCCTGTGGACTTCTAGATAAGTGCCATTAAGTGGACAAGGCACGGGGGCTGAGGAAGAACATCTCCAAACACACCCACAACTTTAACTGGATTACACACAGCCTCTTGGAGTTAAAGAGTTGAAAAACAGTTCTGTATATTACTGCTTTAAGACCAGATATGATCATTCCAGCCTCCTCTCCCCATTCCTCAGGGACAGAAAATTAAAAGAAGAAACATCAAGCAAAAAGAGTGACTCGCAGCCATATTAAAGAAAACCTCATCAACTAAAGGTGAACCAACCTATATGGTTTTCAAGGAGGTGAAAAAACAGACATATTCTAAAATGTAGTTCTGCAGTCCTATGTAGAAGAAATGTGTGCATTGGCAACACTCTCTGTCCCTGTTTGGAAAGCATGGACCAGAAAGTGAAACTCAAACTCCTTTTACAAAACCCTGCTTGACCAGGTCATCTGCAGGCCTGAGCCAGACTCCCCAGAACTGAGCCTTGTTTTGCTTACTGAGCAGTGGAAGTGTGCGCCCTCCAGCCTCCCATGTCACAGGGATGCAGCACCAGACACTGGGACTTGAACTGGATCTTAAAGAATGGCTAGAAGAAATGGCACTTCTAGAAATAGCTTCTCCATCCCAAGGTTATATTTTTTGTTTATTTTATTTTAAAAATTGAATCTTTTCTGTATAAAGACAGACATAACTATTCCTTGCAACCCTTTAGTCAATTGATTTACTAGCATTTATCAAAAAATCTATCAGCTGGGTGCAGGAGTGCACACTTGTAATTCCAGTACGTGGGAGGCTGAGACAGGAGGACTGCAGGTTTGAAGCCAGCCTCAGCAACTTAGCAAGATCCTCAGCAACTTAGTGAGACCCTGTTTCAAAATTAAAAAAAAAATAAAATAAGGCTGGGGGTGTAGCTCAACTGTAGAATGCCTCTGGGTTTAATCCCTAGTACAAAAAAAAAAACAAAAAACAAACAAAAAACACCAAAAACCTATCAAACAGATTAGACATTTTTATTTTGCTCAATGCTTTTATGTACACCTGAGACTATATTTCGACTTTCTCGTCTTCTTCATTATTTGTCTGTTAGTCTCATGCCTATACTACAGCTTTAATACTCTTAGCTCAAAGCTTCTTAATCTTGGTGCTATTGACTTATTGGGTTAGATAATGCTTTGTTGTGGAGCTGTCTTGTGCATTGCAGGGTGTTTAGCAACATCCTTGGCTGCTGTCAACATTCCTCCCACTCTCAGCTCAGTTGTGAGAAGCAGAACTATCTCAAAGACATTATCAAATCTCCCCTGGCCGACAAAATCGCCCCAGCTCAGAACCACTGCTTTAGCCTTCGATGACATTTTTCTCTATTACTTTGGACAAGTCCACTCTCAATATTTCCTTTTCTTCCTCAAATATTTCTCAACTATTATCATACCTTTATTATTCCAGTTGAACTTTAGATTCATTTTGCAAATATATCTAAGCTCTATTTAACATATATTAATTTAGGAAAAGAATTGCATTTTAAATTATTATCTTATATAGAAATGTTTCCATTTATACTACCAGTGTTTTATTTTACATTCCTTTTTTAATTTTTAATTAATTAATTAATTAATTAATTATTTTTGCGGTATCAGGGATTGAACCCAGGGGCGTTCTACCTCCATGCTATACCCCCGGCCCTATTTTTTTATACTTTATTTTGAAACCGGGTCTCACAAAGTTGCAGAGGGCCTCACTAAGTATAGAGAGAGAGAGAGAGAGGGAGAGAGAGAAAGAGAGAGAGCGGAGGCTGGCCACGAACCCAGATCCCCCTGTCTCCGCCTCCCAAAGTACTGGGATTACAAGAGTGCGCCACCACGCCCAGCCTTTTTTTTTATTTTTTATTTTTTTGAGGTACCGGGGATTGAACCCAGGGGCATTCTACCTCCGAGCTACACCCTCGGCCCTATTTTTTATACTTTATTTTGAAACCGGGTCTCACGAAGTTGCGGAGGGCCTCACTAAGTAGCTGAGGCTGGCCGCGAACCCGGATCCTCTGGTCTCCGCCTCCCTATTACTGGGATTACAAGCGTGCGCCACCATGCCCAGCTTTTACATTCCATTTTAACATGTAGTTCTGCAATTGGTTATGAGTTTAGTATTAAAATATATTTAATTTGTCTTATTGTTTAATAAACAGTTTCACCCTATGGAATATGTACACAAATTACTATATGCATTTTATAAGTAAGTCTCAAATATTGACTGAGCCTGCTGATTTAGATTATAGGGCTCCTTTTTTTTAACCATTTTTTTTTTTTTGCCGTCAGCCTCATTTAATGGCCTAACATTGGAAAACAAGACAAGAAAGGTATAAAATATAGTGTGAGGCTTTCCCTATGCTTAAAAGAAGAATCAGAAACAAAAATTTCATTTCTCAATGCTAAGAAAGATTTTTATTTTTTCTCATGGTTTTGAGTTTCTTAACTTTCATACTTTCTCTCCTGGGCTGAAAAACCCATAAATTTCCTTCAACTGATTTCCAGGTCAATTTTGCAAACTCAAGAGATTTGTGAGCTTTGGATACTATTGACCATAACCCCTTAATTAGCGATGCTTGGGTGACATTCGGAGGCACTGGTGTCTCGTTCATTTTAATGGGGCTCTGGTATTTTATTTAAAAGATCAGCAATGTGTGATAACAAGGTGAATTATGTGGTCATGACCCGAAACTCATTATGATCATAAAATATTTGACTTTTCTTTTTCTTCTTTCTCTACATACATCCTGGGAAGGGGGGGATTTAGAAAATAAAATCACTATGTTCTCAATGTTCTCAGATCTTTTTGATAAGAAATTTGTCCATGAAAATTACCTATGTGTGATTATGAAGAAAAAATAAATTTATTTTCCTGCTGTCTCAAGATGTGACTATTGAGGGACTTAGTAAAGTAGGATGTTAAAGATGGGGGGGTGTCAGAAACAGTAATGGCATCTGCCCAAGGAGGCAGGGCCAGCTCAGGTGGGCAGATGAGCAGGTGGGGAGGAAGGAAGGGCTTCAACAAGGACAGAGCACAGTATCGGTAGACAACAGGCTTCAAGGAAGGGCTAGGCATGTGGCTGAAATTAGAGGGGACCTGTGAGCTCAGCACAAATTAACAGGGATGTGTTAAGAGGAAATGATGGAAAATCCAATTGACTGAAAGCATAAGGAAAAACTGTCCAGAAATAATCTGGCTCCAGTTTCTGAGTGAAGTTCAAGGGTAGAGAGGAAAAGAAAAGTCAGAGAGGGCCAAGTAAGAACAAGTCAGAGTGGTAGTTTTATGGAATCAGATGACTGAAACAAGACCCTACCTCAAGGGACACATCAGATAACTTAAACTAGGGTGGGAAGGAGATCTGGCAGCACCAGTAGCAAATGTTTCTTTACTCTGTGTCTTGGTGCCTTAGGTGAGACCAGCTTTCCCTGCACTGTAGCTAAAAGTCAGTGCATCCATTATACTGACGGATGTCACATGAGTACCTGCTGTGTTTGTGGCAGGTGATGAGAATTCAGTAGCAAAACAGAAAAGGGTCTTGCTGCCATGTAGTTTTTATTCTAATGGACTGAGATGGTCAGCATACTAAAGAGATAAAATTAATTAGATGACAAATCGGTATGTTCAGAAGGAATAAGTAATATGAAAAATGGTGTAGGCCAAAATGAGTTAAGAGTGCCAGGTGTCAAATCAAAATAAATACAGACTTGGATAAAAGGGAAAACTTTATTTAAAAAAAAATGTGGCAGTGGGAAGAATACTTCAATTTCAGAAATCTCAAGCATGTTAAAATCAAACAGAGAAGGCTTTTCTTGTGCAGTGAAGGGGAGGCAGAGCTAGCAGGAAGTTTGCAGGGGAGAAGGGTGTGAAAGGAGTGCAAGCAGGTGATAAAATCAGGTTGCTTCAACTGGGATATGTTTTTCTTTGTGGTTGGTTTGTTATCAGAATAAGCTGTTGAGGGGGGATGTTTTGCACCTTAGTGGTTTAATGTTTGTTAAAACTTGAGGGCAAGCCAAAGTTTAGGGGGCTGGCTGAAGTTTAGTTAAGGCAAAATTTGATGGGTATGCCATGGGCAATTGTGAGCACTTGATCACTAGGAAAAGTATTTCTGTGCAATGTGAAATAGGGTGGCCAAGGTAGGACTGGATGTGAAGCTAACATTAGCAGAGTTAAGTAAGTGAGGAAGCAAAGGCTTGAATGCTGCGAGGGAGCCGGCCACGCTGATCAGGAGAAAAGCACTTCAGGGAGAGGGAAGGGCCAGTGCACTGAGGCAGGAGTGTGGCTGCTGTGTTTGAAGATACATGATGGATTGTATTTTCCAAAGATTGCTCCAATAATGTCTCCCATCTCACATGCCCCTTTGTGATGTGAGCTTGCCACATTCCCGTGAACCTGTGGCGTTTATTTCTGCATCCACTGAAGTCCTGACAAGGGTTGTGACTGCTTTAACTAATAGAATAGGGTAGAAGTATTTGTTGTTCTGCCAGCTCCAGGTATGGCCTTTACCTGGCCTGGCAACATTTATTTTCTGTCTCCTTTAACACTCGCTCTTGTTATGCTGACTCTCCGAATAAGGAACATCATAATAAACTGCTCCGAGAAGCTCAAGGCACGTGGACAGGCTGTATGGAGACTAAGCTTCCAGCACCACCTGTTGGTGGCAGGAGTGAGCTGTCTTGAATGTCAAGGCTACTGAGCCTTCGGATGACTTCAGACCCAGCTGATAAAGAATTGCAACCACACAAGAAGCCTTAAGCAAAACACTCCACTGGGACTGGGGATGTAGCTCAGTAGTGAAATGCTTGTCAAACATGCACAATGTCCCATTTATTGGATGTCCCAGTGGAAATATCAAGTCAGCAATTGGACATCATAGGTTTGTAATTAGTAAGATGTCAAGTTTTGAAGCTGCAGATATGAGAATCATCAATACATGTGAACCCCTGAGATCACAGAGGGAGGGAGTGTCGTTAAAAGAGGAAACATGGACCAGGGACCTCTCTGGATCACAGTGGACCAGAATGCCCTTCTGAGGTGTTCTAAGGTGAAGAGACTGGGAGAAGACAGAGACAGTCAAACAGATCAAGCAGCAGCAATCAGTGAGATAGGAGGAAAACCAAGAGGATGGGTACCCAAGAAGCCTAGTAAAGGAGGTGTTTCCAGGAGGAAGCCCCTATCAATGTGTCCCATGCTGCTGACAGGTCAGGTGGGAAGAGAACTGAGGACTGACCTCTGCATTCAGCAATGTGGTCTCAGCTAAATCACCGGGTTCTCTCTCTTTTTCTCCTGTCACACACACACACCAGTTACCGAGCGTTGGTTATACATCAGGTACTTTGTAAGTCTTGGGAATAGTAAGACAAATGAAATGTTCCTCCAAGGAGTTTATGACTACTCAATCAATTAAACAATATTTACTGCAGAATTACTACATGTAAGACACTGTGTTAAATACCATGAGGAATATAAATGTGGTGAGAGACACATGTTGAACCTAATTGGAAACATTAGACAGAAGCACACAGATTGTTAAATTGCAGTAGGAGCAAAGCCTATGAGAAATGTCACAGTCAAGGGAAGGTTTCAGTAAATGGAAGCATAAGAGGGTATATGCTCTATGGTGAAGGAATGGGTAGCCTAAATAAAAAAAAAATCTGGAAAAGCTTCATAGAAAGCACATAAATAGAAACATGCAGGGATGGGGAACATGTGATGTGGACATTAGAGGTCAGTAAATAGGCAACTGGGGAGAAAGGAAATGGATACAAAAGGTAAATATGACACATAGATGAAACCGGAGGGGCTTTGCTGAGTGAAATAAGCCAGGTATAAAAGGATGGTATGCTGGGTGTGGTGGTGTACGCTTGTAATCCCAGTACTTTGGGAGGCGGAGACCGGAGGATCTGGGTTCGCGGCCAGCCTCAGCTCTCTCTCTGTCTTTCTCTCCCTGTCTCTCTCTCTCTCTACTTAGTGAGACCCTCCGCAACTTTGTGAGACCCGGTTTCAAAATAAAGTATAAAAAATAGGGCCGGGGCTGTAGCGCGGAGGTAGAATGCCCCTGGGTTCAATCCCCGGTACCGCAAAAAATAAAATAAAATAAAATAAAATAAAATAAAATAAAATAAAATGATGGTATAAGCCGGGTGTGGTGGCACACACTTGTAATCCCAGTACTTGGGAGG
>PVJS01015979.1:18673-38205 GCA_004027185.1 Glis glis
CCTCAGCTACTTAGTGAGGCCCTCTGCAACTGAGTGAGACCCTGTTTCAAAATAAAGAAAAAAATAGGGATGGGGGTGTAGCTCGGAGGTAGAATGCCCCTGGGTTCAATCCCCAGTACCATCAAAATAAATAAATAAATAAATAAATAAATAAATAAATAAATAAAAGATGGTATAATTCTACTTATACGAGGTATCTTGAATAATAAAACACATATAATCAATGCTTTTAGGCATCCAAGAAGCTTCTTGGAACATATTCCTTAAAGATTAGACAGATTACTGTAATTTGTTAAGTAGGTGTTAAATTGTTAAGTAGGTTCGTTAATTTGTTAATTTGTTAAATAGTTAGATCTCATGTTAAATGTTCTTACTACCATAAAAATAAAAATAAAAAAAAAACCCTCACTCAACAGTGATGTTTTTACAAAGTGGTGAAACATCAAGAATGGATAAAACGGTGCATATGACTTTAGAGTTTGGTCTTTTTCTGAGCCATAGGCCAGGGTGGGGCTTGGGGAATGTGGATGTTTTGGACCACTGGATACATCATAAAATTTATATTTTAAAATAATTTAATGGTGGAAGTTGGGATGGAGCTTGGCTGCAGATGGTAGAACTCAGACATATCACTGAAATGTATTGCTACTTAGAACAATACAGGTATTTTAAAGTTCTTAGAAACGTATGAAGTCTTTCTTTCACCTTTGATGTGAGTGTTCTTGTGTATTTAGGGTGGGGTGTGTATGAATGTGTGTGTGTGTTTAGGGAACATCTCTTTGTTAATGCACTAATTAGTAGATAATCAGTGTTTGCTGCCTGCATTGGAATCCACTTCTCTCACATTCTAGCTGTCACAAGCACTTAAGAATTAATTGTAATACTGGGGTTCCTTAGATTCTGTAACAAAAAGAGCTTAATTTGTTTTAGGATTTATATTTCTCTTATTTCCTGATTTGTCCATACACATTGATATTTTAATGTCTTCTGTTCTGATTCTAAGCCCCACTCCCCCATTTCTGAGCATGATTCCTGGCATTTATTATCTCTCAAAAAGTCATCATTTGGGCTGGGCGTGGTGGCGCACGCTTGTAATCCCAGTACTTTGGGAGGCGGAGACCGGAGGATCCGGGTTCGCGGCCAGTCTCAGCTCTCTCTCTCTCTCTCTCTCTCTCTCTCTCTCTCTCTCTCCCTGTCTCTCTCTCTCTCTGTGTCTACTTAGTGAGGGCCTCCGCGACTTCGTGAGACCCGGTCTCAAAATAAAGTATAAAAAATAGGGCCGGGGGTGTAGCGCGGAGGTAGAACGCCCCTGCGTTCAATCCCCGGTACCGCAAAAAAAAAAAAAAGTCATCGTTTGTCATTGTCTTCCCTTTCCCTTTTTTCAGGTGTTTGGAAAAATCGTCCCGTAAATATGTCAGAGTTAAATACTTTTTATTTCTAATTAGTCACTACCAGCCTTCTATATTGTTTTAAATCTCTTCATCTTGTCCTGTAACTTAGAGATTTATTTTTCTTTGCATTCTCATTCATTAAAAACATTTACTGAGCACGTTTTATGTAGGTAACTGAAACACAAGGGACCAACCAACCATTCCCACGCAGGTCCCAATCTTCCAGAGAGGTCAGACACCGATTTGAATCATTGTAAACAGAATACAATGACAGATGTTATATAGGGACAAGCAAATTGCTAGGTTTCTCATTTCCTATTCCAATTTTTATTAATTGGCAAATTTCTCAGTGTTTGATACATTGGGTCAAACGCATAAGTTTTATTAACTTTTTTCCAAAGAACTATTAATATTACTATCACTTTTTCAGAAACGTTTTCTATGTTATTATCATTGCATTGTTTTATTCATGATTTTGTCATTTCCCTTTTCTCTTTTGATGGCTTTCAATATTATTTAAAACATATTTTAGGTGGAGGGTGGGTTTATTGTTTTAGAATTAGCTTATTACTAGTAATGGCCTGAATTAATACATTCTCATTGGTTCATTATTCATTTATTATGTTATACTTTGAGTGCATGTTTTCATTTTGCTATATTGAAATATATCTGTGGGCTACAATTCGTTTACATTTTGACATTTAGAAGAGACCCTTCTTAGTGGAAACCACCAGAATGTTCACAATAAGTGGTCTATCTGATACATCCTGGATTTTCTCTTTATCCTACAAATTTATTGTAGCTATCCCTAGAGTTTTCTTTTCATGCATCCGTTATGTGTAATGGATGTTTTTAAACTCTTTTCTTCCCTTTTAAACTCATTTGAAAAATAACTGTAGCTCATCTAACTTTTCTTACATATTAAGGAAAATATTATATATATGAGAGAGAGAGAGAGAGAGATAGACTCCATTTTTCATCCTATTTTTTCCTTTTTTAAGTTATCAGATTGCTTCTCTCTGAGAATCAGGAATCTACACTGCCCCCTGGCCTAAACTGCCAGCAGATGAAGTCACTTGTAAGTCTGACTACAAGTGTCCTTAGATCCTCCCTACTGTCCTAATGGACACAGGGGCTACAGATCAATAGAAAATGAGATTCAGTCAATGATAAGTTAAACTTTCTTCCAGATGTTGTAACACCTGGAGAACACATTAGTAAAATTACTTCTATTCTGAGTTCCTTTTCAACATAAGTGTAATCTGCAGCTCTGAACTTCATATTAGAGCTTATTTCTAGCCTATGCACAAGTTCTATATAAAAGAGACCTCGGAGAAAGCATTGCTTACGAACACAATGGTCTGTATTCTGTTAAAAATCCTTTGTTAAAGGACATAGAGATGAGAAAAGAAAAAGCTTTGGCTGCCACTGGGAGGTCATCTAAAAGTGAGGTGGCCCCATCCCCTGGGATTTTGGAGGTTATAGGTACTATAGATCGGGGCTGGTCATGAAACCAGTGGACCAAGAGATAGGGACATGATGTGGAGGGCAAGGCAGATGCCTTGTAAGATTCGTCAACTGTTGTCAATTTTGTGAAAAGATAATCTAAGAGCGAGACCAGAAAAGTGCATGAAGAATGCCACTGTCTCTTCTCAAAAAATATAACATAAAAAGTAAACATGCAGACAGGCATGGCGGCGCATGCTTGTAATCCTAGTGCTTGGGAGGCTGAGACAGGAGGATCACAGGTTCGCGGCCAGCCTCCGCAACTTAGTGAGGCCCTGTTTCAAAATAAAGAATAAAAAAATATGACTGGGGGTGTAGCTCGGAGGTAGAATGCCCCGGGTTCAATTCCCAGTACCCTCCCCCCAAAATAAAAACCCAGTAAACATGCTGAGAACGTACCTTTTGTTCTTTTTGTGGTTTGGAGATAAGCAGGGTACATGGGTGGAGTAAGTTTGAGGTTTTTAGCTCATTGTTTTTCTTTTTTGCAGAAAGATTTCAGCCCTTTACACTCTTGCACACCTTCTGTATACACACATCCCACTGGAAGTCAGCTGTGCCTTGCATGGATAACAAGCGACAACCATATAAAAAGCGCCACCAAAGCAAGATGGGACTGATTCAAGACAGCTCACTTAATTCCCTGAAGCCTGACAGGGGCCTCACAGTGTCCCTGCCCCCCTAGTCTCAAAGGAGCTCAGCCTAGAAGTTAAAAAGAGAGGAAGAGAGGTCATCTTGTGCTGTTTGTCAATGACCAAGGCCACTGCAGAGCACTGTAGAACAGTGTGGAGGTGCAAAATAACAATCATAACACTAATAATAATCTCAGAACTGTGGGTATAAATGAGCAAAGCACTAGGCTAACAGACTGGAGGATTCCCAAGGTTGTACTTCCTTACAGCTCTCCCTCGTAGCTGCTAAGCAGGAGGGTGGTTTTATTCCTGTCTCTCAGCTCGCCCACCTCCTCTTCCTTCTCTTACAGGGACAGTGAACAATCACTGGAAAGTAAAATGGTAGCCTCATTAAATGGCAAATTTGTACAACCACAGAGAGGGAAAGACTCCGAAGCATTCCCACAACCAAATATACTTTTATTACATGCTTCTCAAACTACCTATGGAAAAGGGACAGTTTTATTTTTTAAATTTCTAATCCATCATAGGCTTATTCTCTTATAAAGTGTAATAAAAATGAATTATTGGGAAACTTGTAAAAAAGGCATAAAATGCAACTGCAAACTTTTTCATTATTAGATCCATCTGACATGAAATTTTTCTGTCAAACTGCTATGAAAGTTTCTACAGACTTACTCTCAATTTCCATACTTATTTTGTCATAAATGGAAAACTAAAATCCACAGCCCTGCTTTGGTTTGGACAGCCTTGGAATGTCATTTTTCTATAGCTAAATATTCTGAAGAAATATTGTGATGAATGCTTTAAATGTGCATATATTGAAATGTTTCTCCACATCTCTATCTACCTATCTGTCTATGATCTAAAAATCTTTCATCATCGATTTGTAATTCTTTCTATCTATATCATCATCTCCTACTTTTTTCTTTTTGTGGTACTAGGGATTAAACCCAGGGGCATTCTACCTCTGAGCTACACCCCTAGCCCTATTTTAGTTTTTATTTTGAAACAGAGTCTAAGTTGCCGAGGGTCTCACTAAGTTGCCAAGACTGGCCTTGAACCTGCGATCTTCCTGTCTCAGCCTCCCAAGTACTGGGATTACAGGTACTGTGATTATACACCTGGTATCATCATCTTCTATCATAACCTTGTATGTTACTACTCTCCTGGTTTCAAATTTTATGCTTGAATGCTATTCCATTAGATTTTCTTTTATTATTTTACTTAACTTGTGGTTATAAGAGCATCTGGTACCAATGGATCCCAAAACAATTGTGGGCAAGCTGCAAAGGATGTATGTGTCTGTGATCTTGCTGTGTCTGGAACAATGGACTGTCATGTGTCAAGAACCTGTGGGGCTCTGTCTACTGAATGTCCTCTGTCCTCTCTATGTTTCCTGACTGCAGATTTTTAAGTAAATGGTAAAAGTCATATTAAAAAGTGAATTCATTTATATTTTAGCCTTACTATCCTTTATTTATTGGTATTAATCTTTGGGGTAATGTTTTGATTGTCAGAAATTCTTTTAGATAGCTTTTGGTTATACCTCAAGGATTTTGCAATGAAATGCCCTGCTGACCAAATCTCTCAATCTCTTTCTCTTTCTCTCTCTCTCTCTGTCTGTCTGTCTCTCTCTCTCTCTCATACTTTGCTGCTTCCTTTTTAAGAAAACAAAAATCATAGTGTTATTTTCTAAAATTACATTTTACCTAGTTTATTCTCACATTATTTATTAGTTCTATATTTAAAGGTAAAGGATGTAGTTAACAATCTTTTATAGCACTCGTGTCTTAAATCTGGTTTCTATGACCTGTAGAGATAAAAGTTAGTGTATCTGGGACCTAATGCTAATTGTAATTATTTTGTTTATCCTGGATCTATGTTGATTTAATCAAAACTCTTGTCTTTTCTAAGTCTAGGAGGCAAAATCTGAAGTCATTCATAGTCTTGTATTTTTAATATTCCTTACCTTCTCCCCGGATCTATGTAGGATTACATCCTTGCATTACAGGGGAGGAAACAAAGTATTTTTCCTTCCTTTGTAGGGTCTCAGCTGAGGATCTGTAACAAAGGAACAAAAAAAGGTATTAACATGTATAGTTTAGATAAAAAGACAAAATGTTTATTAGTATGCATATCTCATATAGACAAGGAGAGACTCAGAGATGAATGACTCAATGTTTTGGTTAGAATTTGGAATTATGTGGCATCTTACAAAGGATCTATAAATTTTTAAAGAAGGGCAAGACAAAGGAAAAGGACTTTGAGCCTCTAGGGAGGGTAAATTGTGGGAAGGCAAATATCTGGGAAACTAATGGCCTATGAATCAAGTTGCTCAAGGTGGTGATACAGATTCTTCTGATGCCATTTTCAGGCTGAAAGGGCCTGAAGTTGTCTCTGGTGATTAACTTTTATCCTTCCTCGTAGAGAGGGGAGCAGAGACACATTTGTAAATTTATATCCTGCTTTGGGGCAAATAGAAGGAGGGCAGAGAGGTTTTCGTTTGTACCTACACAAATTCACAACTCTCTTTAGCTCAGAATAATCATTATGCTAAATTGACATATTTCAGGGTAGCAAATTCTGCTACCCTTCACATTCAAGGCTGTAAAACTTGAAAATTAGAGGAAGACTTTTCTCTTTCAGAATTAATCCTAAGGAAAAATCAATGGCAAACTTACATTAATGTCTATCTTAGATTTAATAGCAGGGATTTTAAAAGTTGCATGCAATGAAAATCGCATCTCCAGTTACAGAAAATAAATACAGATCGCAGAGCAAAAAGAAGAGTTAAAGAGTGAAGAGATAAAGGAGACAAAATTGTACATAAAATCCATTCTGAAATTAGCCTGTATTTAAGAAGAAAATTAAATTACTCTCTTGTATAGCATAGTAATTAAGAGCATACACCCTGGAGCCGAACTTCAGAGGTTCAAATCTATCTGACACCATTAATGTAATTGTGATTGGGGTCAAGTGACCTTCTTAAGCATGAAATGAATTCAGATAAAAAGAATATCCTCCTTTTGGTATGGTGAGGATTAAGTGAGTTAATACATTTAAGGCATTTAGAGCAGTCACTTAGGTCCTTTGGAGATAAAGATGAATGCAAATGCTTTCTGTTCTTTGGTAGCTACCAGTAGCCCTTGTAAGCAAAATATGAACCAGTAAAATTGAATGCTCTAAGATGATCAAATGGTTGAGTGGATAGATGGTAATAGAGTGACTATGCAATAAATGAGAAAACTGAGACCCAAGGAGCTTGTGACTCCCTTCTGATCTTAAGATTAGGGCTGAGAACACACCTAGTTGGCCATTTCCACGGAGAGAACTGGGGCTTTCTCTTTTGCACAGCAGAATCTCAGGTTCTGTACTGACCAGCTCTGTTATCTTTGGGAAGTTCCTCTTCTTCGTGAGTCTTAATTTTTGTATTTGTTAAACAAAGATGATGATAGTAGCTACTGTGGGAGATTTCTACGAGTATTAAATGAGATGATGTGTATAAAGAGCTGTACAGGGTGCCTGGCTCATGGCAAACATTCATTATATCTTCACCTCTATTAATAGTAATATAAATGTTCTATTTCATCCCAGCTCTGCTTGCTAGAGAAGATTGCAAGCTTGGAGTCACAGAGTCAAGATGAGTTCTGTTTTTGTATCTAGTTTGTGTTTCTAAATAGACCATACAACAGAGAAGAAACAATAAAAACAATAGATACATAGAGATAAATACTATAATTACAAGGTAAAGTCTTCCCAGAAGAAGTAATTAATTGTAAAATGAAGTGGTTTGAGTTTCCCCCTCCTCTCTTTAAGCTCCCAGAAGAGGCTGTAGAACACTTCAGAACATTCAGATAAAAGGTGAAGAAGAAAAAGAAGAATACCCTCTGGACCATATAGTCTATATTACGCACACAGGGCAACTCCTGGCACCACAAAGGTGTTTAGTGTCAGTTAAGTTGCCTCTTTATGAAATGATTGGGAATGTTTTCTATGCCTTCTGCTCAAACCCCCAATCTCCCTAAACAAAGTAGTTTTGTCAATTTTAATGCCCGAGTAATGCCAACAAAAGAAAAATCTCTCTGCATGGGAAACAGTTATGGCCTTCATTTGCAAGTCATTTGTAATAAAGTCTCTAAAAATATGTTCTTTTAAGGATTGGGGCTGATTTTAAAGTGTGGAGTGGTTAAACCTCTCAATGCTGTCTCTTTTTTGTTGTTGTTGTTTGAAAGATGACTGTGGGCTGAATGATAATGAGTGTCATTGAAAACCAAATAAGTTAGGGAACTCTCAGATGCAAGAGTTATGATGAGAAAATCATGGTCCAGTGCTGGCTGCAGACAGGCTACTCTGTAAGCTGTCCCATCCCTCAGTCAACATGAGTTGATGGAGTCCCAGGGGTGCACGGCAACCTGGGCTAGGCACTGGAGGTAGGTCCGCAGAGTGTGAGACAGAACCCTCAGTTCCCATTAAAAGACACAGCATGCACTCACAAGTCAACCAATGGAAACAACATTGTCCAAGGTCAATAAAAATCTCATAACGAAGAATCACAAATTGCAAAATGTGATTCAGGCCAGATGAGAGGCATAAGCAGTAAGTTCTTTTAATTAAGGGAAGAAGAAAACTCTGAGGTCTGCAAGGACCAGGGAAGGCTTCATAGAGGAGGCAAGTTCTTGGCCTGAAACTCAGTAGATATACAGCCCCAGAAGAAGTATGAAAAAGAAGAATCACTAGACTCATGAGTAGGAGCTGATGCTCTAAACAGGAGCAGGCAGGTAAGAAATGGTAACGAGGGTCCAGACTTCTCAGGGATGAAAGCTTGGGTAGCCACAGACACCAGCAGAAGCACTAGCCAAAGCTTAAGGGAGAATCTTAAAGAATGGTGGAGAAGGAAGATGGTGTGGGTCACTTACACTTCAGGGCCAAGAGCAGCAGCAGGAGATTAATCTATTGCACTAACTTTCCTTTTATAAATTTTCCCTTAGAAATTGTGACCACCCCCAAAAAAGGAGATTCTGTGACAGGTGGAGTAGACTTAATGTGCTCCACCTAGAATACTTCAGGGCAGCCTAGTTCCAGTGCCTGCTGGACTATGGGAATACAACAGCCCTGCTCCTTTGTCTTAAGGCAAGATCACCTTTAGGATGCAATTTATACCCTAATTCATTCAATTTGCACCCTGTTCATTGAGGGACAGGCTGCAACTTGGGGATTCATGAGAAATCCCACTCTTGCTTGGCTTCTCCCTCTTACCTCCACTACCTCCTATTCTACTTTCCTAGTGTCTTTTAGGTACACTTCTTTAATCCACCGCTTATACTAGCATCCTCGCTTTAGGGTTTGCTTGTGGACTTACACGAGAAGGGCATTTAAGGTAGATTGAACATGGGTTTAAAGGAGAGAATTAGCATGTTTAATTGCTTGAGGTAATTGGTCTCATTTACATAGAAAAGGAATTAATGAAAATCCTGGAAAAGAACTTGAAAATCCAGTTATTGGATGGTATTTTTTAGAAATCTAATGAGGCTAAATAAATTCAGAAAACGTTTTCACCTGCCTGTCAGTTAAGACAGCTTATTACAGATACAACTTCCTAGATTCAACTGAAATATGATGGAGTCTACCTTCCAGGAATGCATCTTGTGATTTAGAACTGGACCGCACCCAGTGTGGGTTAGAGACACTGCCCACACATCTCACCCGAGTCTCCTCAGCATCTGTGGGTGCAGGATCTATCTAAGGGTTCCCCCTGGCATGGTAACATGCTTGACCTGATGTCAACAGGGCTGAAAATGTTGAGGATGAAAACCCTTAGAGTAGCTCTCAATCAATAGCTAATGTGAATTGTTATATGAAGTATTACAGATTTCTCACTGCTCCGGTAAGTCAAATCTGAGCCATGTTCTACACTAACTCATGGAGATTGAGATCCAGAATTCCACAATGGCATTCTCCCTAGACATCTTTTTCTTGCCCATGTTCTATTCTTTGTCCCCCTACTGATGTTTCCCAAGACCCCATTCCAAATCTACTTGTAATAATCCTTGCATCAGACTGTCTTTCTGGGGGGGATCTAAATGAAGCTATGCAATTTCCACTAAGAACCTTTCATATTCCCATGAGAGTCCTCTCCTGAGCTGTCTCCGAGAGGCCATTTCCCTGTGATACTATTCTGCAGGTTTGGGACATGCTCTTTTGAAAAAAAAATTATATTCTGTAACATAGTTATGAACATTTTACTTGGGATAAATCTTTTCTATTTTCTAAAAATTGGTGACATTGGTCTAAATAATCATGAATGGTGTTACAGGCAAGGTATGTCGCTGCAAAAGGAAATCAAAGACTCATATTAAGAAAAGCATGCTCATCCTGGAAGTGACAGAAGCTATTCCTCAAGCCTCTGATTCAAGGAGTATTCATCCGGCCTTGGGTATGCACGATACACTGCGCAGTGGCCACACTAGTCATGAGTGTGGATTTGAACTTTGGAGAACGCGTCTCCCACTCCCTAAAACAAGAGGATGTTCAAATTGGTTAACTAAAAAGGAGTGGGACTGATTGGGGTGTGCGGCTTGCTCAGAAGCTGTCTCAGTAGCGATGCTCTAAGGAGGAATTCCCTCTTGGTTTTGAGAGGAGAAAGGCAATCTTAGAATAAATGTATATCCAGACCCACAAGGTGGCTGGTTGACAGGTTCTCACATTCATTAGACTTCATGAGATGTGACCAACTTGTTTAAAAAATAAATCATTCCATTTCATTCTCTACCTCATAGAGTCTCTAGCTTTTTCCTAATTGCTTTGGGTGAGTTTATTTTGTTTCCACAATAGGAGTGTGAGACGTGTTGTGTCAACTGGCATATTGTATGATTTTAAAGACACATGGTAAGTTCACCCACATATAGACTTCATGAGGATCTATTGAATGCGCGTAGTGTGCCAGACACTGCCCTCTGGGAACAGATGTCCACTCCCCACTGAAACGCCTTCTCTCCTCTTGTCATGAAAAAGCAATAAAAAACGCATGGCCCTGGGGATCCCGGTGTAGTGGCAGAGACAAGCAAAGAAAGAGACACTTGCTAGCTGGTGAGAAGCGTACCATGACAGGAAAGGGTGAGGAAGAGAGGAATTCCAGTCAACTCTGCTGCAGGGAGGCAGGAAGGCTGGAGCTAGAGTGGGCTTGGTGAAAACAGACCAGGCGCTATGGTCTGGATATGGTTGGAGTGTCTCCCAAGCGCTCATGGACTGATGGCAACTTAATTTCCCAATGGTGTTTAAAGGTGGGCCTTTGGAATGTGATTAGGATTCGATAAGATCATTAGGGTCGAGCCTCTATGACTGAATACTAGTTGCTTTATAAGACAATATCAGAAAAGACAGACACACACACACATATATTCTGTTCTCTTGCCATGTGTTATAGTTAGATAAAATTTTCCCTAAAAAGCTCATTTGTTAATATTTGGAGCTGATGCAATTGAGTCATGAGGGTTGTCATCCCAGCAGTGGATTTATCGGATGGTGTAATGGGTTTATCGGATGGTGGCTGGAGGGGTGGATCCCTGGGGGTGTGGCCTTGAGCATTATATAAATGGTTTCTCCTTCTCCTGCTTGTTCTCTTGCTTCCTGCCTCCATGATGCGAGGAGCACAGCCCATGTGCTCTCCCTGTCTCTCTCCTCCCACCACCATGCCCTGAGATCCATGGTCCCCTGCCTCACAAGAACTGAACCTGAAACCATAAGAGAATAAACCCTCTTTCCTCTAAGTTACATGGTCAGCCTTTTAGATTATAGCTACAAGAATTCTGACCAGAATACCATGTGATCCTCTGCACTGCCTCGGACTCTGCCAGCATGAAAGCCATCACCAGATGTGACCCTTTGACCTTGGACATCCAGAACTGTGAGTCAAAATAAACATCTTTTCCTTATAAACATACCCAGTCCGTGGTATTGTGTTATTTGCAACAGGAAATGGACTAGCACAGTAGGTGTCATTTAAACTTCATACATGCACACATTAGACTTAGCCAGATGGAGGGAGGGCATGGGAAGCAGAAGGAAGAGCAAAAGCAGCGGCCTGGATGTGAAGATGAGCATGGAAGAGGAGCTGCTAGAGGTCAACTACCTGGAATTAGTCCTCTAAGGGCGGACAAATAAATGAGGCGAACCAGAGGGTGAAGACCTTGAATGCTGTGCTATGTAGGATAGACTTTCTTTGAAGGCGATAAAGAGAGAAAAATTTTAAACAGATTGGCAACAAAATCAGATTCTTTTTTTTGTGTGTATGTGTGGTACTGGGAATAGAACTCAGAGGTATTCTACCTCTGAGCTACACCCCTGGCCTTATTTTTTTTTTTTTATTTTGAAACAAGTTCTCACTAAGTTGTGGAGGCCCTCACTAAGTTTCTGAGGTTGGCTGCAAACCTTTGATCTTCCCGTGTGAACCTCCCAAGTATTGAGATAACAGGCACGTGTCACAACCAAACCCCTAAACCAAACTGTAGCCACTTACTTGGTCAACATCCTGTTTTGTTGCATTGTTGATTAGATAAGAGTAGAATTCCGTGAAGCTCGCTAACCACAAGGACCACACTTCCTGTTCACAAAAGCAAAATTGCAGAATCAGCACCTTGCAAAATGGCCACACCCCCAAGCCACATCCTGCCTAGATCGAATAAAGCCTCCTGCAGACCCAGGCTGCCCTGGCAGTCGGATGAGCCTCAGCCCAGGCGTGATCTCCCTATTGCAACAGCCTGAATACTGTCACTCTCCTAACTTGTCTGGTTTTATCTTGACAGTTTGATGCCATGACTCAGGAGTGGGACCTTGCCTTCAGATTCCCATCTCCCCCACCAGGTAATAAGGGCACTGGGAGCTGTCCAGGCTCCATTTCTGCCCAGCAACCAGGTACCTAAAGGTAAGCCCCATTTTTGATCCTGTGTTTCAGACTGGTCTGTTGGTAGCATGATAAGGATTGGATTTTCATTCTCTTCCAATATGCAGTTGATTTCTAGTGATGGATTTTGTTTGTTTGCTAGTTTGTTTTATAGTCACTTGGTAGTCTCTGGTTTAGAGAGATTTTGTCTCTTGCTACTCTTTTCTGTTTGCTGGTCTACTTTGCTCTGCTTTGAACTTGAAGAATTTGTCCCTAGTAGGAAGACAAGATCTCTTTGTACATGAACAAGTGAGTATTGTATTTCTGTATGCCTGACTTATGTCTGAAATTTTAGAATTGAAGTTATGAGGGCTCTATGTCTGTGTGTATGTTTGTCTGTGGGGATATAGTATTTCCCTGTCTTCAGATGGTATTACTAAAGTAGATCATAAGAATATTTAAAGGAGAGCTCTAATATGATTGACTTAGAGTTAAATAAGGTCTTATATAAGTAGAATATTCCTAAAATTCTCAGGAATTAAGAAAGTTGAGCTTCTAATTTTTTTTCTTTTTTGGGGCAGGGGTTGCTTGGGATTGAACCCAGGGGTATTTTACCTCCAAGCTACAACCCAGCCCTTTTTATTTTTAATTTTGAAACAGGGTTTTGCTAATTACTGAGGGTCTTGCTAAGTTGCTGAGAGTGGTTTCAAACCTGCAATCCTCCTGTCTCAACTACTGGGATTATAGGCGTGCACCACCGTACCCAACTTGTACTTCTAATCTCAATATACTAAAATGTCTTCAAATGTTTTAAGAATTTAAGTTCAAGGCCGGGTGTGGTGGCGCATGCTTGTAATCCCAGTACTTTGGGAGGTGGAGACTGGAGGATCCAGGTTCTTGGCCAGCCTCAGCTCTCTCTCTCTCTCTCCCTGTCTCTCTCTCTCTCTCTCTCTCTACTTAGTGAGGCCCTCCGCAACTTCGTGAGACCCGGTTTCAAAAAAAGTATAAAAATACAGGGCCAGGGGTATAGCGCGGAGGTAGAACACCCCTGGGTTCAATCCCCGGTACCGCAAAAAAAAAAAAAAAAGAATTTAAGTTCAAATAATTTAGGTAAATTTTGGCAAATGAGACTAATTGTATATTGTCAATTTAATATAAATTGCTGTGTCTTCTGAGTTATTGGTATTAAGTATTATAAAGCATGCATTTTTATTATAAAACATACATGTTCTTACTTAACTTATACAGGATTGCTAGTTCCGTTAGTTTATGATTATTTACATTTTTCACATCAAACCATTATTTTGACAAACTTTATTTCAAAAATAATTATTTCAAAAATAATTTCAAAAATTTATTTAAAAAATAATTTATTTCAAAAATAATTTAGGAATATTCTACTTATATAAGACCTTATTTAACTCTAAGTCAATCATATTAGAGCTCTCCTTTAAATATTCTTATGATCTACTTTAGTAATACCATCTGAAGACAGGGAAATACTATATCCCCACAGACAAACATACACACAGACATAGAGCCCTCATAACTTCAATTCTAATTAAAAAATAATTGATCATGTTTAATATTATGTCAGCTTGGAGATAGTTTCCAAAATGTTTTGTAATTTTAAAATCTTGCTTTGATGCTAAATTGAGTTAACTAATAGATATTCATTAGATACCTAAATTATGTCTAAACAAGGTAAAGTACCAAAGCATTAATAAGTATAGTTTTCTGTTTATGTACGTTTTGCCTCTTATTTTCATATGATACAGAGAAGCTATATACTTGGGCCTATTAATGAACATTTTTATTTTTGCCACATTGAGAAATTGTACTATAAAGAATATTTATGGCTAAAAATAAGATGTATATTCATAAGTCCTGCTGGTCTTCTATAGAATAGTGGTTTACGGTATGAAAGATAGCTCACAATTATCTACTCTAAAAGTATCTCTACTTGACCAAACTTTACTCAAGCCTCTTTGAGCCTTCTTCTTGACCAGACTTTGACCTTGACCTGCCTGGCCCAGTTGTAGCTAAGAATCCTGCTAAGCCAGCTTATTGAGAATCCTCCTACCCTTGATATATGACCACTCTTGATATTTGATAGTTGATTAAGTTCTTCACTCCTTACCCCTGATATTTAAGTTCTTGGGCTTCTATTTTATTTTATTTTGCCTGGTTGTATTTGTTCAGGCTTTGAGTATATACTTGGAAATCTCCTCTTCTAGGAAACCCTCCCTTCCTATCTTCATGCCCACCCAAAACTAGATATGAATATCAGTTTTATGCTTTCAAAAAGCTTGCTCCTTCTCATAGCATTTATTGTGTAACATGATCTAATTCTAATTCTGTCTCCCTGATCGCTTGATCCTGGGCAGGCTTATGTCTTAGGTTTTGGTCCTCCTGTCTGTCCCACACTTGTCATAGGGTGCCTCCCCTACACACATGTCTTCATGTCCATCTCTAGGCTATCAATATCCAAATATCCATCTTATGCGCAGACAGATTCCCTGAACTCCAGGCTCCTACATCCTGCATCCTATTCACCACCTCCCTGGAGGATAAGGCGGCGGGAGTGAGTTCTGAGAGACATCCCAAGCTTCAACATCGTAAACTGAGCTCCTGACCTTCCTCCCAAACCCACTCTTTCCCTGTCTATGTCCTTGACCTTATTTTAGTAAGAATATTATTAAGGCAATTAAGCAAGAATCCCTCCACTCTTGATAGTAATCAAGTTACTCTTAGTAATTTTCCATCCACTGACCCCTTGCTCTGCTCCTTGGCTGTATATCCCAGCTATCCCTTCCGTACTGGGGGCTGAGTTCAGTTCTATCCTGCAGTATCTCTCTCCTACTTCAGTAGTTCCAATAAGATCTATCTTGCTATTTTAGATATTTTCTAGGTCCAGTGAATAACTTTTCTTTATACTATCTCTTAGGTTTTTCTAAGCAGCAGAAATTACTGTAGCTAAAAGTTATAATGAACACATGTGAATGGGATTGTACTAGGAGTAATAGTGGCAGAGAGGAGTCCATTGTATGCAAGATATGTAGGATTTATTTTGTTAAGGAAAACAAGAGTGCTAAGGACCACCAGAGTGCTTTTATTCTAAAGGAAAATGAGTGATTGGTCCAAAATGACATAGAGGAAAGTGCAGGGAAGAACCTGAATGGACAGAGAAAACTGTAAAATTTCACAGAAAGGGATTCTGTTTTTTGTAGTGATAGCTGGTTAAGTCTTACTGTGCTTATTTAAAATTTTAAAACAAGGGCTTTAATATTAAATATTATACCAATGCAAGACTAGAATTTGATTTTTGACTAGAATTTGATTTTCTATTAAAATGACAAAATTTTCTTGGATTAGTGGTCTTAGTCAGAGATTGTCAACGAATTTTCTTTATCTTCTGTGTAATCTGCACAGAAGATAAATATTCAGTGTCTTATCAGAATAATATCCTATGTTTTGAGTTGAATTTACCACGTTCTTGATTATTAAAGAAAACAAAGCCTTCACTTTAAAGAGCTGTATTTTTTTAACAAGCACATTACCTACCATATCAACTTTAAAAGCCCTTTAATGAATTTGGATTAAATATGTAACCAACTATTATTTCTCAGTAACCCATTCTTCTATTTAATTAAATGTTGAAATTTCCTGACAACTAATATTTTTTTACCTTCTCCAAATAAAATCCTAAGTGATATCTTTTACCTTGACAAGGAAAGAAAAAGTGAGTCTGGAGTTGAGGAAAAATGTGATTAAAAGAGACCACTGCAATGGAAAGATACTCAAAATCTAAGCTAGAAAACCGTAGGAAAGGAGTAGGCAGGCAAAGCTTTTACCTGCAGAGATCCTGGGATAGATGACTGTGGAGAGTGGAATGAAAAGGCAAGAAAAGATGGCTGGTGTGTGGCTGGGGCTGTGATTAAGAGAGAGAGAGAGAGAGAGTACTCATGAAGCCCTAGATTCCATCCCAAGGACCACCCCTCCCCAAACAACAACAATAACAACAATAAGTAAACAATGCCTGTGTGTATGTGTATGGGTGGTAGAGGAGTCTGACTTAAATAATTGCATCCAATATTTCACTACTAGAAAAACTGAAGCAGGAATTTGGCTTGTGGTTAGGCATGTGGAGCTAGATTCTGGGTCTGAGAAGGAACAAATAAAATAAAGGAGGCTTATATAGAGATGACTGCTCAGTGTTTTAGGCAAACCAGCCTAAAGTTGTGTCAAGGACAAAGTTTGATCACCCTTGTCAGTAGCCTCTTTGTGCAAGACAGGCTAGAAAGACTGTGCTTGGACAACATGGTGGTGAGGAGAATCTCAGCTAGGAGATGGCTGAGTAGAATGGTCCTCAAGGGTCAGAGTTTTCTGTTGTTACTGGTGGACCAGTTGAGCCATCTGTTGGGTGTGCTGAACCAAGCATGAACCAAGCATGTCAGCACACTTGTTCAGTGGTCTAGTCAGTGGCTTGTCCATGACTAAAAATAAGGCCCATGCATAGTCTGCTACAGTGATGAGTCTTATGGATTTATAAGTTATTGGGTGGTAGCTTGCACTGATACTTCAGAAACTGGGGCTAGCCAGAAAATGAACTGGAGTCTCAATAAGGATTTAAGCAGTCAGGTTTTAGTTCTGAATAAAGAAGAAGAGAGAATTAGCAGGTTTATTTAAAGGGTTATAGCCAGATATTGAAAGAAATCGGATGATTTGAAAATTTGGTAAGGCTTGACAATTTATGCAAGGTAATGGCTCCAAGTCCAATTTATGAGTAGGTATCTAAACTGGAATAATGCTATTGCTTTAATGTTCTATGGGAGAGGAAACCAATTAAATCTCTACCAGACAAGACAGTTTGCATATCCATCATTTATATGCAATTTAAAAAAGGTACAAAATAGCTCAAACACAAATGCACAGGAATAGAACCAATAATTTAGAAAGATGTGCTATAGTTTCCCACTGAAACACAAATTTTTTTTTTTTTTAGTTTTTTTTTTTTTTTGCGGTACCGGGGATTGAACGCAGGGGCGTTCTACCTCCGCGCTACGCCCCCGACCCTATTTTTTTTTATACTTTATTTTGAAACTGGGTCTCACGAAGTTGCGGAGGGCCTCACTAAGGATAGAGAGAGGGAGAGATAGAGACAGAGACAGAGCTGAGGCTGGCCGCGAACCCGGATCCTCCGGTCTCCGCCTCCCAAAGTACTGGGATTACAAGCGTGCGCCACCACGCCCGGCTGAAACACAAATTTTATTTCTACAATCTCTCCCCCCTTTTTGTTCAAAGACAATCTTAAAGAAAGATTATTCTTGATCACTGAATAAGGCTGCTCTCTCGGTCAACATTCTCAGTGCTATAATCCAAGACAATTGAACACACAACTTAGAGAAAGGAATATTTATTTGCTCACAGTTTTTGGAGATCTTGGAGTTTCAGTCTATGTCAGGCTGGGTTACATCTGTGGAGCTCAGGGCATGGCTGCAGAAAGCAGGGAGAGAGAGAGAGAGAGAGAGAGAGAGAGAGAGAGAGATCGAGCTAATCTTATGCCATGAAGGCTGGAAGCAAGAGAGGGCCTACAAGCAAGGGGATTCAGAGACATAAGCACAGTCCTGAAGGCCACACCCCCAGAGACCCACCTTTTTCAGCCACACCTCACCTGCCTAGGTTACCACCCAGTAAATCCATTGGATTAGATTTACCACTGATGAGATTACAACCCTCACAACTTAATTCCATCAAACATCTGAACGTTAATACATATGTTCTTTGGGGAACATTTTATATCTAACCATAAAATTCTTCCCCTGGCCCCTGAAGAGCTCATAACAATTTCAGAGTGCAAAGTGTTTTTGGTTTATCTCCAAGAGTTTCCAAAATCTTAACAGTTTTAGCATCACTCAAAAGTTCCAAAGCCCAAAGTCTCCTCTGAGATTCAAGTTGAACTTTTGGCTGTGAGTCCCTATAAAACAAAATAAAAATAAAAATAAAAAGCAAGTTACATACATCCAATGTACAATGGCACAGAGTAAAACACATTCCAAAAGGGAAGAACAGGGCCATAAAAAGAAGAAATGGGACCAAAACAGTATCAAAATCCAGTAGGGCAAGCATTTAATCCTGTAGCTGGATCTCTGGCATCTGGGGCACATGGTGGTGAGATGTGATCTCCAAAGGGCCTTAGCAGCCCTGCCCCTGTGGACTGGTTGATGGCAATTGGTAGCATACTCACTCTTGCAGCCTGGCTTCATGGCTCATAGTTTGCAGCTTTTTCTCGTGGTCATTTGACCTGTCTGGCATTTCTAAATCTCAGGGGTTTTACTTGCAACCTTGGCTGCACTCTCACAGCTTTACAAATTGCTCTCTTTGGGCCTACTTTCAGGGATTGCCACCCTGCCATACATTGCCTCTCTTCCTAGGCCTTACTTTAAAATCTAAGGGGAAAAATTTATGATCCCATTTTTTATCCAGCAAAGTAAGCATTACATGAGTGCCCAAATTGGCCACCAGCAGGAAAGGGGCTCACACCCTCTTCAATCACTGCTGCTGGGCCCTTTCCAATCACAGCTGCAGCTGGGCCTGTCTCAGTCCTGGCTACCTCTGGATCTGTTTCAATCCTGGCAGCTACCAGGCCCTTTTCAATAATAACCACCACCTCTGGGACCTTGTTTCCATAGTTCTGCACTTGGGCTTCAACTGCCCAGACCACATTCCTTTCTTTGTTCCTATGCAAAACATCTGACTTCCCTTCAGCCATCTTACTTTCTTGCACAACGCCATCTCTCTGGGCCCCAACTTTTCACATGCCTTTCTGGCCAAACTGCAGATCTATAAAGTCTCTGCTTTGCTTTCTGCTCCCGAAATCCAGTGTACAACTTGCTGAACGTGGACATCCATATCCATAATGCAGTTTGGATACTTTGCTATTTTGAGAATTCCTCCACCAGCTTAACCAGTCCATCATCTTTAAATTTGGCCTCACACAAAGTTTCAGGACAGGGGCAAAATGCTGATAAGTTCTTTGCCAGAATGTAACACATGTGGCCTCTACTCCATTTTCCTATGGAGTCTTCTTTGCCCTCTGAAATCTCCTGAGCACACTCTCTACCG
>PVJS01015980.1:0-25892 GCA_004027185.1 Glis glis
TCCTTAGGTTGCACATATTAAAGAGAACATATGTCCCTTCTTTTTTTGTGATTGACTGATCTCGCTTAACATAATGTTCTCCAGATCCTTCCACTTTCTTGCAAATGATGTTATTTTGTTCTTCTTTATTGCTGAGTAGAATTCCATTGTGTATATTTCTCACAATTTTGTAATCCACTCATCTGTTGATGGACACCTAGGTTGGTTCCATGATTTAGCCACTGTGAATGCCTCTTTAAAGACTGTTAAATGAGATTAGCTAGTCACAGAAGGAAGTGTCATATGATTTCTCTCATATGCAGAAGCTAGGGAGTAACAATTCCATTGCTTTTGTACATGTAGTTTGCAGAAATGTCACAATCCACTTCTCTCTTCTCTATTCAATTCCTACTTCTTTTCAAGAAAAAATATGCTTCGTATTTCTGAAAAATTAATAAAGCAAATTATTTAGTTCTATAAGAGCTTATTTCAATATAAGAATAATTCACTTGTTTATTTTCTCTTTCATTCAAACAACACATATTTATGAGTACTCTGGGAAAACAGACTTTGATTTAATTAAGAATAATTCAAAGAGCTTTGCCCTCTGGTGTGTTGGTTATTACTGCATATCTCTTTTGCCAAATAGGAAGTTGTTGTCTAAGCAGTGGAATGACCAGAGCTTGACATTTATAAAGGGTGAGTTTCTCCAAGATAATAGTCTCATGTATCAATGCTTTGAAAACCCTCAACCAGAGGGCCAGAAAGTCTGAAGTTGCTAATTGTGATCCAAGCTACATTATTCTTATTAGAAAATGGTAGAGGAGTAATGGAAAATCTGAAGTCCTTGAGTTCTGTCCTCTTTTTCTATTTTGCAAGGCCTGTTGTCCAAGAGCTTCATTTCTAGAAAGCCCAAGCTCATGAAAGAGATTCCCATAAAAATGGAGATCTTATAATATTGAATGGAGAATATCTCTTTATGAGAGGGAACTACTTTTGGAAAACCAAATAAAGCAAATAAAATAAAATAAAGTGTTGTTGCTGAAATATGAAGACAATCATTAGGAGGTGTGTTGAAGCCAGCTTTGTTTATTCCCTGTGCAGTTAATGTCTATAGACACTTTCATATATATACTTATATATATGATATATGATTTCATATATATACTTATATATATGATATATGAGTGTATATATATAAGTATATATATATATACATATATATACACTTTCATATATATACTTATTTGCTTAAAGTTGCTAAAAATTGTTCCTTTCAAAGCTTCCATGCATGTCAGTTCCTCCATTAAATCAGTGTATGATTGATAATTGCTCTATTAAGGAAGGCTATAAAAGTTTGATATTTTCTTCATATTTTCTTAAACTGATAAGAAAATGTGAAAGCAAAAACAAATACTAGTTTTGGCTCTCTGGCAGTATAAACCCACATGATTATTTCTGATTACAAACTAGAACTCTAGAGAGAATGCACAAAAACACTACCTGAGGTCTCAAAAAATAATAGTAGGCACACTATGCAGATTTTGGACAAAAATAATAAAAAATAGATGATAGATAGATAGATAGATAGATAGAGATACAGAGATAGATGGATTTCCCTCCAACATGTTTTGCTCAATCCCTGTTCTAGAGTGGTAACCCAGTGTTGGAGAATACAACTGTGATAGAAATTTTATTTTTTTAACAGCCTAACCAGGAAAATAATCATGCATAAACCTAAAAAGAACTGCATGATTCTAGTTGAGGAGAGAGCTGGGAAAAGGAGTTCCCTGATTCTGTATATGGCTACCAAGGCAAAGGCTAACTAGTGACAAACTCATGCAGTAGACAGGTGCTTGTCATAACTAAGGCTTAAGGTCACATGCATGCACATGACAGACTCAAACCAGCAGAGTAAACACATCAAGAACAGAACCGAAATTCAAGCCAACACGCAGAAGGGAAATAGAACTTGCAATCTGAATTCAACTTTGAATATATGTTGCTGAAATAAAAATAGGGGTCTATACTGCATACAAGTCACACTATCCAATACGATGTATAATTATTTGATATACAAACAACTAGAAATATGTGCCACACAGTCCTAGTGTTGGAACTATCAATTAATTTTAACCTAATTTTATGTTTTTAATACAATATATGCAATGTACAATGTGATGTTTTGATAGACAGATACATTGTTAACTGATTATTACAGTCCATCTAGTTAACTTTCCCATATTTTATACAGTTCCCCTTTTTGTTTGTGTAATATATTTATGCAGCAAATTTCAAGTATAGAATACAGTATTATTAGCAGTAGTCACCTTTATTCCTTTTACAGATTATGTTTTTCTACCAAAATATTAAATTTTAAATCAATAATGCAATATCGTAAAGAATTCACACATGTAGAAATGACCACTTATGTAATAATTCATGAGTAAAAGATAAAATCAGGACCAGGCGTGGTGGCGCACACTTGTAATCCCAGTACTTTGGGAGGCGGAGACCGGAGGATCCGGGGTTCACAGCCAGCCTCAGCTCTCTCTCTCTCCCTCTCTCTCTCTCTCTCTCTGTCTCTGTCTCTCTCTCTCTCTCTCTACTTAGTGAGGCCTTCCACAGCTTCGTGAGACACGGTTTCAAAATAAAGTATAAAAAATAGGGCTGGGGGTGTAGCGTGGAGGTAGAACGCCCCTGGGTTCAATCCCCAGTACCGCAAAAAAAAAAAAAAGATAAAATCAAAAGTGATTTTGGAATGTATTTTGAAGTGATTGGCAAAAAGTTGCATGTGAAAGTTCTCTGGATATAGGCAAAGCAGTTAGTGGAGGAAAAGTTTAAATGCTACCTTTAATGCTTCTAAAGCCAGTAATCTAAGGATCTATATTAAGAAGCTAGTAAAAGAAAGCAAAATGAACCCAAATAAAGGGAAGGAAGGAAATAATAAAGATCAGAGCAGAAATCAATGAAAATGAAAGCAGGTGGATAATAGAGGAATTTAACAGAGCTAAGAATGGGTTCTGTGAGATCAACAAAATTTACACATCCCTGAAATAACTGACCAAACAATAGAGAGAACACAAATCAATAATAGCATAAATAAAAAAAACCAAGGTTATCACAACAGGGGAATATGAGTGCAGTATTCTTATGAGAATAGTTTTGACCTCAAAGGGTAGATATTTTTAGATATGTTGTATCCAGAGCTTTGATTTTTCTTCTTATTTTTAGCATTTAGTTTGTCATATTTTTCGCTATAGAAACTAACATTTTCTTCTCTATATCTGTTTTAAAATATCTTCAAATCAAGAAAATCATCATTTATCTTGGTATTTGGATGATTTATTGTCACCTTTCTCTCTACAGGCTGATTCAATATATTTGCAAATTTGCATGCCCCTTTAAACTCTCAACTGTCCACTTTAAATGATTTGCTAGTAAAAAATATGGCCAATATATGTTCATATTATTGGGACTTTTCATAAACATGTTAACACCTATTTGAGAATAATAATATTAAAGTAGAAATCAAACTTTTGGAATGCCCCATCTCCTCTCTATTATATCTGTGGATCTATAACTAAATTTCATTCAATGTTCTGATATTTATTCCTAGAGATTAAAACTGTTCAGATCCCTATCTCTGTTTTCCTTTCTGGAGAACTATAATGAACCACCAGAAGTAAATCCAATGGGTTTTTATTTACTCTTTCTTCAAGCAAAAGGCAAACGCTAAAGAAAAAAGGTTAATATTGGCAAACTGTAGAATAGGCAATGAGAAATGAACGTAGTTGTTCTTAGTTTATGCATTTGTTTAGAGACCAATGTTTAGAGTTTTGAGCAGATTCAGGTCTTCTCATTTCAAATGCAAACATTTACTGAATAACAGTCAATATTTAAACATTATGATCTTTGCCCTGTATAACAAATTATCTCTCTTTGGTGTCTATCTGTGGCCCCTCCATGATACTATGTTAAATGTACCCGAAGAATAGAAAGTCTTAAGAACTCAAAGTACCCCAAAATAAAGTTCAGTTTGTTTCATTTTGGAGTTGTTTTTTAAGATGAAACCATCCCTGTTACCTTAGCCGCAGAGGATTAGATCGTGATTCATGCAGCTGTCTAGATAATTATATATTGGCTCCCCAAAAGAAAGACACTAACCAACTTGAAACTGTGAAGTGAACACTTTCCAAATATACTAGTGCATGCTGAGTAGTGCAACTCTGAATTGTTAGTGAAAAGAGAACCTGTCATGTAAGATCACTTAAATGCATGCTAAGTTTGTATTTCATCTGATTAGGAGGCAAACAATCTCAAAACATCTCAAACCCAGGCCGTCTAGGTGAGTGAGAAAGGGGCTTTCTAATACTACCCTTGTGATACTTTATTCTATATTTAAAACAATATGGCTGATGGTGTTACAGGTGGAAGGTGGTCCCAGTGTTTTTCCAGGTTCTTAGCATCCTGAACAAAGAATTAGAGGAGAAATACACTTAGAAAATAATACACAGGTTTATTGAAAACAATAGGAGATGCTCTTCATAGCAAAAAGAGGATGGGTTAGTGCCTGCAAGATGCTCAAAGCCAGGCTGGACCTGAGCTTGCTGCTCTGGGCATCTTTTATGTGGTTTTAGTGGGGGGTAGAGAAAGATCTCTGGGTGGTCCCTGGGTGGTTTAGAGGGGATGGTTGATATGATTATATAACCTTATCTCTTATGTGTTGAAAAGCCCACCGGGGGGGGGGGTCAAAACCACTACACTCAGTACTTGGGAGGCTAGACAGGAGGATGGCAGGTGTGAAGCCAGCCTAAGCAGTGTAGCAAGGCCCTTGGCTACTTAACCAGACCCTATTTCAAAATAAGAAAAAATATATAGGTATGGGGGTATAGCTCAGAGGTAGAATGTCTCTGGGTTAAATCCCCAGTGCTACAAACAACATCAACAAACACTATGCTAATGATATTACTTTTAGGCAAAGGTAACCTGGGATCAAGACATGACTAAATGTGCATGCCCATACAGGAACTTTCCAGGGGGCTTTACCTTGTGGGTTTTCCTTTCCTCTCTCTTAAGCTCAGCATTGATGTCCTGTTGTGGGTGTGTGTTAAACACTTGTTAACAGCAGAGCTGTGTCTTTGGGGTGGGGTTAAGGCAGTCCTCTCCTACTGCCTGACTCCGACGGGCTCTCCTGTCTATCCTGCCCTGCCTTTATCACTGGCACTTTTATTTTCTTGTACTAGATACATTTTGGGTTATCTGTCCATCTCACAGTATCATCCTCATTTGTATATAAGTGTTTCTTGACCACATGAAAGTGTTTTCATAGCAGTCAATAGTGCATCTAATAATTACATGTCTCTATATTAAAGTTATATATTTACAACTAATATTGTAACCAAAATCAAGATCAGAAATTCTTAGTTCTCAGAATAACTCAAAACATCTGAAGTTAAAAAGTCCCATAGGGAACTCAGATTCTGATCTGCTTACTGAACTGTGTGAAGTATCTGGAGGGTTAGATCAGGGTCAGTGAATAGGTGACAGCAAGAAAATGCTGCAAGGTAACATTTACTGAATATTTACATATCTGCCAGTCACTGTGCTAAATGCTTTATGTTCAATAAATGTAATCCCACAACAGGTTCTCGAAGTGGCACTATTTTTATCTGAGAGGTGAATCAACTTATACATACTCCTGATGGTGGTAATCCTCACACTGACTTCAAAGCCTGTAATCCTAATGATTTCAGAAGTTTTATTGTCTGTTCATTATCTTCATCTAAAACAACAGAGGAGCTCATTAAAAATACAGATTTCTTGTCTCCATCTCAAAAATGAAGA
Organism: Glis glis; assembly: GCA_004027185.1. Classification (NCBI taxonomy): domain Eukaryota; kingdom Metazoa; phylum Chordata; class Mammalia; order Rodentia; family Gliridae; genus Glis; species Glis glis. Next base: position 5,827 of record PVJS01015980.1, read on the forward strand.
ACTGTAATCTCTGAGGGGTTCTAGTCAGGAAGCATCAGTGCTTAGTAAGTTATGAAATGGTTTTGATATTAAGTTTGCAATAAGGTAGGTAGGTCTAGATAATGAAGCAGGGAATCAAAGCCAAGAAGGGAGGCTTAAGTGGAAAATGCTGTATAAGCCTAGAAATAAGAACAAGAACAATTTTCATCTGAGCATGGCTGCACAAGGGAATCATTGGGGGAGCTTTTAAAAAGCATGTATGTCTTGGCTCTACCCCAGACCCATTAAATCTGGGTCCTGCACATCAGTACTTTTAAGTGCTCCCCAGACAACTTTTAATGAGAAACCAGGTTGTTCACTAGCATAAAACTCTACATTTGGAAGAGATTCTCTTATTAAATATGACCCTTTCGAAAACATTTAAAACAGCCCCTCTGATCTTCTCTGTTGCATGTAACAGCAGGTCCTTGGAGGTCTTTAGGGATTTGCCTGACTACTCCCCCTAGTCATGGTGGTTTAGAAATCATATGTAATCCCCACATATATCACATTCTTGTTAGTGTTCCGAAAAATAATATTAGTTAATGGAGAAACATATATTTTGTCCTCCTGTCTGAATTTTGAATTCATAAGAAGTGATTTTGAATTCATGTTTCCTGACAAAAATTTCCAGTATGATTCCTTCTCACCACTTAAATTTCTGATAACATAATGCATTTCACAAAGTGGAAATTCAGATTATAACCAAAGATTGATCTAAGAATTTTGTCTGGACCTAAGCTTAATCACCATAGCAAAACCACTCCCTGCCCTCAAATCAACTTATATGTCTAGATCTAGGAAATGCACATATTGTATGTAGAACTTGAAATGAGACATTGTTTGACTTTAATTTACCAAGATGTTCCCTTTCCTCTTTCCAGAATTGATCATTTATTCTTTAGTTTGAAAATCGTGTATTCCCATCATGATGGCGGAAAGGAGGAGGTAGGAAAAAATAAAGTAAGATAGCAAAATAATACTTTAGAAATGATTGTTTTGTTTGTAAACTCACTATTAAGGTATGTGGAATAAGTAAACAAATTTTGTAGCCAAAGATTCAAAAGATTATGGTGCTACCATACTAGAAAGTCTAACTGGCACTCAGTTTCATGGATTCCTTCTCAGAAAACTGTTCGAATTCTTAAGGAAATAAAAATACTCCTTCAGATACTTATTTGTCTAATTAATGCACTATGAATACGAATGGAAGACTATAATAGACTTATTTTTACTCTAATAAATTGGACTATTTGCGCCTCATTTTCCTAATATCTTATTACCTGCAATTGAGCATAATTGCTATACATGCAAACTAGATAATAAAACCAAAAATGTGGAGCTTGGCTAATGATATTTTAAAGTGTCTAGAATCTAGAAAACTCATATAGTCTTTGACTTTACTGAGTATTGTAACTTTATTGGACCTGTTTTGTAGTATGACTATGTACAAAGATTCCCTGGAGGAAAATCAGTCTTTCACTATAGATAGCTATTATCATCCTAGAGTGACCACCCACTACAGATGGTCTTCTCAGTCTAGTGGTAACATTGCTTTTACCATAGCTCAAGGACCAGAGAAGCCAAGGGTGTCTGCTGACTTGCAGTTATTCTCCACAAAGAGTTGACAATTCTGTCATTAAACTGCAGTTACAATTGCTTTCACATAAATACTTAGTAGTTTACTTTGCAAAGGTAAAGTTGTAACAAATCTCTTATTTTCAGAATAGAAGATGACATCAAAATCCATTTTAATAATTTCTTAACCAGAAAGCTTTTTAATCTCATTTTAAGAAAGAAAATACAACAGTTTAGCAAATTCTTGATAAGAAAATATGTGTCAATTAAGATAATATCCAGATTTTTCTTCAATATTTCAATAATGCTCTTTGTTATGGTTTGAATTGTCTTGTCTGCCTCAAATCAGTCACTGCTTGGCTCTTTCAGTGTATTGTACATGCATATTTTCAATTGATTTTAGTTCTTTGAATCACAAGAGAAATAAGGCATTATTATAGTTGATCTACATATAACGTATTTAGCAATGCCTTTTTGGTGTTCAACTTATCAGTATATAATATTGTATATTTTACTAGAGTATAAACATGTATCACTGTTTTTTTTTTAATCATCACTTGCAAATTGATACTCAGGTATCCTAGTTCTGCAAGGTCACTTAATTTGTTCAGTGGGGATTTATGTTTAGGAGACCATTGACTCTGATTTGTAATTGAACGAGTATAAACTATCAAACTGGAAGGAATGGAAAATTGATGAGTATTAGGAGCCCTATCAAGGACAGCTATGATTGCAGGGGAGGTTTTGGTGGTGAGATCACCAGTAAGAAGAAAGCACGCAGAGTCACCATCTGGAGGAGAACAACAGCCACTTTATTTTACAGACCCATCACTTATATAGAGTTCCAGGAAAAATGTCACACCTCACACCAACTTAACATGTACATGTGTGTTGCGTATTACCTAGTCATGCTCACACAACCAAGTGCCCATCTGGGCTGCACAGGATGAGCAGGGTCATGTCCTGACCACTGGACTGTACTTCTTCTAGGCCCCCACACTACCCACTATAGGGTGGCGGTGTGAATCTTGACCCAGAGAGTATTAAGTTGGGCCCAAATACCACAACAACAATAAAGGGTGCAACAAATAACTATTAGTCCTCCAGCCACACAGGCAAGGATAGTCAATATCCATCTCTAGGAGGAGCGCAGTGAGTTTTACCAGGTTATAAGTGGGTCCTCCTGTAAGGTCTGAATAGCCTGTACCTCTGCATCTATTTTTTCATTAAGGCTTGCTGTATCTATTGCTGGTGCTGTTCCACATAAAAATGCCATTATCATACAGTGTTTTGTGCTTGAGCATGGGTAAGAGGCAATTTCCACCATTGGTCTACGAGCCCCGTGGTACAAGCGCCTACATGTTTTAGTTTTTTGTGTAACCATGGTGCTACTGACAAGGGGCTAGTCTTTTGCTAAAGAATCAGCAGCATCATTATCGGGGGCCTTTCAAGACCTATGCCCTGGAACATAATATATAGTAGTTCCTTCCCAAAGGCCCCATTTCCACAGGTACTCTCAAATATCCTTGTCCCACTTGTCAAACATTGTCTCAAGGATATTCTGCACATCCTCTGTGGTTTTACTCTCTACAATTGTTCTGCAGCCAGCCAAGTTAAACGTTTACCTCTAGCCCTCACTGCACGTATACTAGTTAAACTTTACCTCTCAAGTGCTGCACATATGCAGGAGTATCCATACCTCAACTTCCCCCCTCAAAAATTAATAAAAGCTGTGGACCAGTGTCCAGCAGGGCCTTAGCCATAGAGTGAGGTCCCCTGGCCTGCCCCGCTCAATCTGCTCTGGGTCTGCATCATTCTTTTCCCCTCAGGTGCACTGCAGGATGGTAACCGACAACCCAGGACTGCTAAATAGCCCCAACAGCTGGCTCCCCAGCTTAAGAACCCTGGCAGGTACCCTGAGCCACCTCAACCCTGGGTTGTTCTTCCCAGGGCTGCTCCTCCAGAGAGGAATCAGCAGTGCTCACATCATCCTGCTGACTGCCAATTGTTGGAGCCCTGTCAGGAGCCAGCTGTGATTGCATGGGAGGTTTTGACAGTGAGATACCCAGCAAGAAGAAATCACATGGAGTAGCCATCTGGGGAAGAACAACAGCAGCTTTATTTTACAGATCCATCCTTTATATAGGGTTCCAGGCAAAATAATGCACATCACGATGGTATAACATGCATACATGTTGCATCTTACCTTGTCATACTTACACAACCAAATGCACATCTGTGACTGTGCGGGATGAGCAGAGTCTTATCTCCACCACCAGCCTGTATTTCCTCTGGGCCCCCACAATGAGAAATGGGTAAATGATTTATTTTGGTTGACAAATGGACTGGGCGAGGCTACCTCAAAAAAATCCCTGACATTAAATATATACATGTATAGTTACATAAACACATCCATTCAATATAGCTAATAGTTATCAACTTCTTATATGCCAGTAGCTGCTTTAAGTACACTGTTTGTAGTACCTAATTTAATCTTACTACAACAGAAGAAACAGGTAATTAATTTTACTCCTTATTCCTATTTCATTGTGGACTATACATACATGTATGTAATGGTTAATACATTGTAATGGTAGAAAATATATAAACTATGAAAACATACTCAGAGAAATGTCTCCAACTTTTTTTCTCACATTTACCAAGTTACAGTCTCCCTTTACACTTTGAAAATTAGTGAGCCTGAGACTTTTGAGGGAATGATTTCATAAGAATATTTTCTGCCATTCTGTAGAAATATGTCTTTTTAGATTTTTCTATCTCTATATATGAGATTTATGAAATGTAACTCTCCACATGTGATGATTTCATTATGGTTTCTTTTTCTTTGTTTTAAATTAACCCCAAATAGAGATTCTTTTGATTTTTAAATATCCAATAGAAAGGACTTTTTTTCCAATATTGTTCTAATTTCTAATTTTATTAGTGATCAGAAAAGGTTTGTAATATTTTTGATTTCCCTACTTTATTAGTTTTCCATTCCTGTATAACAAACCATACCAACCTTTACTGCAAGATTCTGTGCTTAGGCAATTTGAGCTAATCACAACTGGGGAAGTATTTTACCTGGTCTCAGACGGCTCCACTCACGTGTGTGCCCTCCGGTACCAGAGAAGCTTGGGAATGGCTCATGTAGGAGGCCCTCACTGTGGAGTCGGCTTCCTACCTCTGCTCTCTGGAGTCTCTCTTTCAACAGGCCAGCTCACCTGTTCTCCAAACAGTGTACATCTCTATAATAAAGTGTTCTGTACAGACCAGAGCAGGCATTATGCTTTTGCCACATTCTCTGATCCCAAACATGCCTGAAGACCAGTTCATATGTTAGGGGATGGGAAACAGATCCTGATGTTTGTTGGAGTAGCTTCAAAGTCACATTGGAAAGGTGGCTTTAGAAGATAGTGAGGGATTGTAGCTAATTTTACATTAAAAGGTTCCTATTTTCCTTGTGTTTTCATTTGCAAGCTTTTTTTTGCCCATTAATATTTTTAACATTTCTTCTATTATTATTTTTCAGGTGAATATAGGGCAGACAGTTGGCTTAGCTCTATGATAAAAACTAAATCTTGCTTATCATATCTCTCTCATTGATATGATATTTAAGCCCTTTACATTTGGTGATGTGGCATATTTGTTGTCACATAGTTTTTCATCTAAGTGTATAGGCTTTGTAAAGTCTTTCAGTCATGATTCTCCCTTTTTTTTTTCTGATACTGAAGGTTGAATCTCTGAGCTACATCCCCAGCACTATTCTATTTTTTGTTTTGAAACAGGGTCTAGCTAATTTGCTGAGACTGGTCTCAAACCTGTGATCCTCTTGTCTCAGCCTCCCAATTATTGGGATTATAAGCATGTACTATGATGTCTGGCCAGTCATGGTTTACTTCATCCTCTACTTCTTAAGTCACTTATCTATTTGTTTCCTATATAAACTGTTATAAGCTTAGTGTATCTCTTCAATAATATTTTATTTTTAGTTTTAAATTTATAAGACTTTAACTTATAATATTAATTTTTCATAAAAGCATATTTACAATGCACCAATGAAAGTATATTAAAAAATCATTTCCTGATTTGTTAGCTTCAAATGAAATTCTTTTAATCTAAGGTGTTATTAATGAAGAATAAGTAGTAACTATCCTTTTCTTAATATTTTCCCTTCTCTTGTTTTATTGGTTGTGCTATTTTACATGGTTAAGACATATACCATTTATATTATTTTTTGGTAATCTTAAGTTTCATACTTGATTTAGCCTTGTGTTTAGAAATGTGTATACTTAATACTATTTCTTTTATATTAATGTCCTTAAATGAGGTGTGGTGATTTATGCCTGTAATCCCAGTAGTTGAGAGGCTGGGAAGGGGGATCACATGTTTGAGACCAGCCTCAGCAGCTTTGCGAGACCCTCAGTAACTTAGTGAGACCTATTTCAAAATAAAAAATAAAATAGGGCTGGGCATGTAGCTCAAAGGTGGAACACCACGGGGTTCCATCCCCAATATCACACACACAAAATAATAATAATTAATAATAATAATAATTTCCTCATTAGATTATATTGAATGAAATTCATAATCTTGTAGTAATTTCCTATGGAAGGATGAAAAAAATTTCTCTGAATTTATACATATTTTAGTGTTTGAATATTAACTTTGTTCCTGAAAGATGTTTTATTGGGTTATAATTTGTTTTTTCTAATGGCTAAATATATAGATATCCTTTATCTATGTTCTACTGTTCAATGGAGATATAAATCTGAGAGAGGAGTAATTTTTGTTATAATTGATGTTTTTTCTGCTTGAATGCCCTAGGAACTCTTCTTTTATATTTGAAATGCAAAGGCTTTAATAGAATAGTTTTTATGTTACCTGTTAAATCTTAATATTTCTTCTTTCATGTGTGTATTTGTGTATGAGTTAGAGATTGAAACTAGGAGCATTGTACTTCTGAGCTACACGCCCAGCCCTGTTTTATTTATTTGTTCCTTGAAACAGGGCATCACTAAGTTGATGAAACTAGCCTAGAACTTGTGATCCTCCCTCAGCCTCCCAAGCACTGTAGTTACAGGTGTACACCACCACTCCTAGCCCCTCTAATATTTTTTTAACTATTTATTATAAGTTTCTATATTTATTTTCTTTTCTTTTTCCTTTTCCCTTCCTTTACTCTCCTCTTTTATTTCCTTCTTTGTTTCTTTTCTTTCTTTCTTTCTTTTGTACCAGGCATTGAATCCAGGGGCATTCTACCTCTGAGCTACATGCCCAGCCATATTTTATTTTTTATTTTGAAATGGGGTCTCACTAAGATGCTAAGTGTCTCACTAAATTGCTGAGGCTTGCCTCAAAACTGCAATCTTCCTGGCTCAGTCTCCCAAGAATTGGGATTACAGGTGTGTACCACCATGCCTGGCTATCCTTCCTTTCATTCTCTCTTTCTTTCATTTCTATTTTTGTGTCTATTTTGGTCAGCATTCTCACTGCGGTAATACAAAACAACTGACCACATAACTTAGAGGAAGAAGATTTATTTGCTCACAGTTCCAAAGATTTCAGAGGTTCAGTCCATGGTAGGCCAGGTCTGAGGAACTCGGGCCATGGAAGCATAAAGCACAGAGAGGGAGAGAGCAATGGTTCTGCTCTTGTGTCATAGAGACTGGAAGCAAGCAATGGGATTCAAAGATACAAGCACAATACCAAGACCACACCATTCAGATTCACCTCCTCCAGCTACACCCCACTTGCCTAGGTCATCACCCAGTAAATTCATTACAGTGAGTTATCCACTGATGTGGTCACAACCCTCATGGCTTAATTATGAACATTAATACATGAGTTCTTCTGGGGACATTATGAACATTAATACATGAGCTCTTCTGGGAAGATTCTATATCTAACCATGACAGTGTCACTTGCTGTGATTTTCATTGTGACATTCTTTTCAATTTGCTGTTTCCTGAACACCTCATCTATTCTGTCAGCTCATATTTTATATGCTTTTATTTTCTTGTGATTTCTTGCTTGGGTTCTGATAATTTTGCTTTGTCATCTTTATAGAGATAATTATTTTGTTAAATTCTATTTAAGTTTATTATGAAATATTTCTTTTTATTTATTTATTACTGCATTGTAGATATACATCTTTATGAGTTTCAGGGTGGTAGAAATATACATGCACACATTACTCAGTTAGTTCTCCCCCACTTCCCACCCCCATTCCTCCCCCTTCCCTCCTTCTCATGCTCAGCATAGTAGTTGACTTTGATATATTTGTGTATGTACATCCTGTGCACTAGGGTATTTCCCTCTTCCTCCCCCCCCATCTCTCTCAGTTAGGTTGCCTTCTTTACTCATCTAAGGTTTTCTCCATCTTTGTCTGGAGTCCTTCCTATGCCTTCCTATGCTAGCTTCCGCATATTAGGGAGAGCATTCAACTTTTCACTTTTTGTGACTGACTAATCTCACTTAGCATAATGTTCTCCAATTCCATCCATTTCCCTGCAAATGATGCAATTTTGTTCTTCTTTATGGCTGCCCAAAATTCTATTGTGTACATATCCCATAGTTTTGTAATCCAGTCATCTGTTGATGGACATCTTGGCTGGTTCCATAGTTTGGCAATTGTGAATTGTGCAGCTGTAAACATAGATACACATGCATTAGTCTGGTAGTTTGGTTTCCATTCTTTTGGATAGATGCCTAGAAGTGGTATTGCTGGGTCATATGGTAGATTCATTCCCAGTCTTCTGAGGATCCTTTATTTATTTATTTTTTTGATGAATGTTTTACAAATATGTATAATTTCCTGATTTCTTTCTTCTTTTTCTTTTTCTTTCATTTTTTTTGTGGTACTGGGGATTGAACTCAGGGACATTCTACCTCTGAGTTACACCCCCAGTCCAATTTTATTTTAATTTTGAAACAGGGCCTCACTAGGTTGATGAGAGTCTCACTACTTATTGAGGATGTCCTCAAACCTGTGATCCTCCTGTCTCAGCCTCCCAAGTACTGGGATTACAAGCATGCACCACCACGCCCAGCTAGAAGGATCTATAGGAAAAATAAGAAAGAGCCATATTTTATTCTAAACCTTTAATATCATATTTTTACTTTAAATATATGATGTACTTGATAATAATTCTAAGTGTAGGATATAAAGGCAGGATTTATTTTCTCTCTTCCTTTTCCTTCCTCCCTTCCTTTTCCTTCCTCCCTTCCTTTTCCTTCCTCCCTTCCTGTTCTTCCTCCTCCATTTTTCCATTCTCTTCCCTTCTCCTTCCTCTGTCCCTATTTCTCTATTCCCCTCCCTTCCTTTCTGAATGAAGAATCAATCTTACTGGCAACATTAGTGAAAAAGTTTAGTGATCTGAAATGCTATTTCTTTCAAAGGTAAAGTACTCTTCTGTGAATGAGTTGATTTTTCTCCTCTTTGTGTTCCCATTGACTTATTCTTTTCTTGTAGCAATAATTCAACCATAATATAAATCTGATAATCTGACAGGGAAATCCCATCATCTTATAAGTCATCTTGTTTTTTCTCATTATCTTTTTCTCCTATTTCCTCATTAAGTGAATTATTTAAATTAGTGTAACTCTATGGATCAATTATTATTATTTTTTACATGTGTGTACATCAGGGTAACCATCATGAAACCAAGATGTGAAATATTTCTGGCATGCCTATGGCTCTCATACACATTCCAAGTTTATAAAACCTCTTTCTACCATGGAGGTACCCATTATTTAAGTTTCTTAAAAATGTATTTGTTTTGCCTGGTTTTGAACTGTTATATAAATTAGAATTATATGTGTTTAGTTTTGTTTAGTCATATTCTTTTACTCAATAGAATATTTTTGAGGTTCATTCATTTTTGTGTGTAGCAAGAATTAGATTTCTTTTTATAATTGCTGAGTGATGATTCTAGTTTGTTCCTAAAATTGCCTTGGGTTAGTCGGTATTAGTTTTTTCCAGTTTTTGACTATTTTGAGTAATGTCATTATAAACTTTCTTCTATTGGTCTTTCTGTTGGTATACACTATTTTATCTTGAATATATATAGAAAGGGAATCATGGGGTCATAAAAATTAGCATGTATTTAATTAGAAACTTCTAAATAGTTGTCTAAAATTCTTGTATAACCTTATATTCACCAACAATATATGAAAATTATAGTTTATTCATATTTATGTAAATATTTAGTATAGAATTTTATTTTAAAACATCCTATTTCATTTTAGTCTGTTATTCTTACTTTTATTATTTTTTCTTTTTTCCATTTTTCCAAGAGTACCTTTTCATATGCCTACTGGATATTTGAGTATTGTTTTGTTTTTTAATTTTTGTGGTACTAGGGATTGAAACCAGGGGCTTTCTACTTCTGAGCTACACTCCCTCACTCTTTTTATATTTGTTTTGAAACAGGGTCTAGCTAGGTTGATGAGATTCTCGCTATGTTGCTAAGGCTGTCCTCCTGTCTCCTGCAATCCTCCTGTCTTAGCCTCCAAAGTACTGGGATTACAGGTGTGAACCATCATGCCCAGCCCTTTGAATATTTTTTAATGAAATGTCTCTAGATATTTTGCCCATTTTTTGAGTTCTTTGTTTTTTCCTATTGACTTGTGATTTGTTTTGTTTTACATATGTCTGTATATATATATGTGTGTATATATATATATACATATATGTGTGTGTGTTATATTACATGTAACATAAACTTACATAGCTGATATGTTTTATATAGTTTATATATCATTTATAATGTCATATATGATTTTATTGAAATACATGGTTTTGTGAGAAAAAGTTTGAAAGTCATTGATACATTTAATTAGCATTTATTGAGAGTGTAATAATTGATGACAGAAATACTTGCTGAGCCCTGGCTATTCCAGGCACAGTGCTAGTTACTAGGAATAGAGCAGTGAAGAATATAAAAGTAATCCCTGATCTCATGGAGCAAGGGATGACAGACAGTAAAGAGACAAACAAATAAAATGCATATATAATACATATGCAGAACTATCACATTGTATCCCATACATATGTCCAGTGTTATGTAAACTAAAAACAATATTTAATTGCAATTAGTACATATGTTTAAACAAATGAAGAAAGTATAGTCTACTCTTACAGTGGTTAACAGGATAAGATATCCTAATAAAAGAGGTCAAGAAAATGTCCCTGAAAAAGGACAGTTTTAACTTTAGGCCTTAACTGTTACAAAGGAAACATGGCACAATACTCAACTTTTTTTGTAGTCCAATAGAAACAGCAGACAGTGAGCAGATAGTCACAGTGCTGTGTGATTCAATGTTATGAGAGCAGGAATCCAGCTTGGCTAGAAGTCTGACTAGAGGAAATTATGCCATAACTATGCTCATCAGGATTTCAGATATTGTTTTTATACTTTTATTGGTGCACTGTAATTATATTTCATAATGAGATATAGAGTGATAATGTTGTGTGTACATGCGTACAACACTTGGTAGGACCCTACCCTACTCCTTCCCCTTCCCCATACATGTCATCAAGATTGGTATTAATAATTTCATATATGTACATAGCATTATTTAAACTTATTTTCATTAAGTCTCTATCCCCACTCCTCCCTCTCCTAACCCTCCTCCATAGCTCCATTGGAGTCTCTACTACTTTTATTTGAGGTCCTTTTTTGTTGTTGTTACCCAGCTTCTCTTTAGCTTCTACATGCTTTCTGAGACTGGTTAATATTCTTAAGTTCCACCCATTGTCCTGAAAGTGACAAAATTTTGTTCTTTGTGGTTCAGTAAAATTTCATTGTGTATGTATGCCACAGTTTTGTGATCCATTAATCTGTTGATGAAGATCGAGGCTAGTGACATAATTTGTCCATGAATTGTGCTGCTATAAACATGGATATATATGTATCGCCATAATATTCTGACTTCAATTCCTTTTGAAAGATGACAGGAGGGGTAACGCTGGGTCACATGCTGGTTCTATTCCCAGTCTTCTGAGACACCTACACACTGATATCCATAGCAGCTGTACTAGTTTGCAATCTCACCAATACTCCTATCCCATTCCCTTCGTTTGCTGAGTTATTTCTTTTGTATTTAGGAAATCTCATGCTCCTCAAATATTAGGTGCCTGGTATTATCTATGGCACATTACTACTTCACAACAACAAGAAAATATGAAGCCCTGGGCTCAGGAAACTTGATGGACTTTGTGAGGGTAAACCTACAACTAGATAGCCTGGTGTACCATACAGACCATATTAAAGTAATGTGAACTCATCTAATATAAATTTTAATAAAATAGGTTGATTTACTGCAGGGTGTTCACATAATTCACTGCATACTTGTGTCAATATTATCACTGATTTTTGAACAATGACAACACTCTTATATTATATTTAGGATCTTTTTTTTTTGCAGTACTAGGGATTGAACCCAGGGGCATTCTACCTCTGAGCTACACCCCCAGCCCTGTTTTTTATTCTTTATTTTGAAACAGGGTCTCATTAAGTTGCGGAGGGCCTCACTAAGTGGCTGAGGCTAGCCTCAAACCTTCAATCCTCCAGTCTCAGCCTCCCAAGTACTGGGATTACAAGCATGTGCCACCACCGCCTGTCAATATTTAGGATCTTTATTTGAATTCTGTAAATTCCCAAAGATATTTTGCATGCATACACATTCAATCTGAATTAGGACCTGAATTAGTCACCTGGGTTTTGCACACACCATGACCTTTTTTCACATAAGGACGCATCCTCAAAAACAGCCTCACATTTTGCTTTCTTGATGTCTAACAAAATTAAATGCATTTTTGTGACTTGACAAGGCAAATTATTTGCTGTTATGGAGATTGACGTTATTGACATTTTCAGGCTGTGCACTTTTCCTTCATCTGGAAATACTTTAAGTCAATAATACCAGTTGAGAGTACCTTTCAAAGAGGCCTTTCCTTCCTGCTAAACTTTGTTTTACATCTAGTAGGATGCTCATTTCTGGAAGCAATATTTTCATTATGTGAGATTTCAATTCATAAATGTATTTCCACTTTATCATGTACCAGAATGGAATTAAAGTAGAATTAATCTTGGGTATTTTGTTTGTTTGTTTGTTTGTTTGTTTTGGCACTGGAGATTGAACCCAGGAGCATTCTACCCCAGTCCTTTTTTTTTATTATTATTTTGAAACATGATCTCACTAAGTTGCTGAGGCTGGCCTTGAAACTTTCACCCTCCTGTTTCAGCCTCCCAAGTACTGGGATTACAAGCATGTGCCACCATGCCTAGCTAGAATTACTCTTATATAAAGAGAATCTTCTTGTTTAAAATGGATAGAACTTTCTCCTCAATTTAATATTTTGAAAATACAAAATATGTGTATAATTCCTTGAAGAGTAAGATATTTTTGCTCTAGGCCTATGAAATAAATTTTGGGGAATAACATGTTTATATATATATTCAATTTTAAATTCCTAATTTTCAGCTTAAGCTGGTAAAGTAGAGCAAGCTTGCAACACAATTATGACTTCTTTGGTCACTTCTATTTTCTATATGCTTTACTTGAATTTTGAAAACTGCCTATATTTTACTATTTAAAAGAAGGCATATAAAGTCTTATTGCTGCTTGTAAATAATTTGGTCTTATTACTCAAAAACCAATAATTTCTTACTATGCCCAGCTCAGTGCTGATGTTCTATATTAGTTTTGCCTGAGCTAGCTACAAATGATGAGTAAATATATGAAAATATTATTCAGGAAAATTGATATGAATGGCAATATCTTTTTGCATACCATTTCTAAGCCTATGTAACCAACATATAAGCAGAGAGTGCAGCTGCAGGGAGTCAGAAGCAGAATATTTTTGGTGCTGATTTCAGCAGCTAGTGGAGCCTCTTGCAACCTGAGACTGGGAGACAGAATTGATGAAGGAATGAGTATTAGAAGGTGAACAATACCCTTTCTCACAAAACATGGACAACAGAATTGCTTATTAAGCAGTTTATATTGAAATGTGGAATGAACCTAGTTAAGAGTATTAAAGAATTCAAGAGGCAAAAGTGTCAGGGAAGAAGATCTCTTCTTTAGTATCAAAGCAAGATTAATATGCTTTTTATCATAATAAACAGACACTGAGCAAAGTTGAGAAAAAGACCCTTGACCCATGGCTGCCAGGAAAATTCTTCTTTAGCCAGGAAAAATGGAAATGATGCACAAGTCAGAGAGGTTCAAGAAATGAAATTTAAATAAAGAAGAAGAAATATTCATTTCATAATCTAAATACACAGAGATAGTATCAATTTTTGATAAGGAGGCCACACTCAGAGACAGTATGCAGAATGTCTACAGGCAGAGACTGTGGCAGCCTCTTCCTGTTAAACAATTCCATACTTATCTACTTACACACCCCAGTTGTTTCCTGATAAGGCCAGTATATACATTAGCTAACATGTTTCATTTAAAATTTTTTTGATTGGCGCATTGTAATTATACATCATAATGAGGTTCACTGTGATAGAAACATTCATGCACACAACACTTGCTGTTTCCCTCCAGATCCCACCCCAGTCTTTTACCCTCCCTGTACATAATATTGAAGTTGGTATTGATCATTTCATGTATGAATGAATTTCATTATTTGAATTATTTCCTTCACTAATTCTACCCTTCACCTTCCTGCCTCCCTCTCCAAATCCCCTTCCACTGTTCCTCTAGTATCTTTCCTCATTTATCTTTAGTCTTTTTTGTTTCCCAATATTTCGCTAGCTTCCACATATGAGTGAAAACATATGACCCTTCGCTTTGATGCTGGCTAATCTTGCTTAGCATATTTTCTTGTTTCATCCATTTTCCTGAAAATGACATAGTTTTCTTCTTCTTTGTGGCTGAGTAAAATTCCATTGTGCATATATACTATAGTTTCATAATCCATTCACGTGTTGACAAATAAGGGTCACTATGTAGAAGTTATATGTGCACCATGAGTCAGAAATGATGTTTACTTCATCTATATTGTATACCTGGATTCTGACACATGGTAGCTATGTAGTAAATGTTTGTTCATTGAATAAATAAATCAGTTCCATAAGTTTTCAATAAAAGAGATTTTATATTTATATCTATTAAGTTTTAGTTGTTCTATATTTGTTCTTGTGCTACTAAATTCAATTAAATAATCCATTAATCTATTGCATCCTTCTAGTCTGAGTTCCCATGAGGTGTGTATGTGTGTGTGTGTGTATACATATGTGTATGTATATATATTTTCTGGAATATACCTTGAATTATAACATTTTTTCTTTAAATCACCCAAAATTCTCTCATTTCTTCTAACTCTACCTAAAATGTATTTATTTATTTATTTTGTGTGTGTATGTGTGTGTGTGGTGCTGGGGATATTGAACCCAGAGGCATTCTATCTCCAAACTACACCCCCAGTCCCTGTTTTTATTTTTTGTTTTTGAAACAGGGTCTTGCTAGGTTGCTAAGAGTCTGACTAAGTTGCTGAGGCTGTCCTTGAACCTATGATCTGCTTGTCTCAGCCCAAGTACCTATTTATCTTTAAAGTAAAACTGTCATGTATTCTTCCAACTATTACTGAACACTTATTTCAAATAATAATCAACATACTAAGATTGGATATGAAAGCACTTTAACATATAATTATTTTCTCACTCTCCACACTAATTCTAAGTACCTATTTTTAAAAAAAAATGTGATGAGAAGCATATGTTGTATATAGATGTTCTTGTTTGTGTTTGTCCCAGACATTTTCCTTCCATGGCATTTATTACCATTAATAATATATACATATTTTTCTAGTACTTTTTTCTTCCACTTTGCCCTATAATTTCCACCAAGATATAAATCTTTGTGTTGTTCATTGATGTGGATGAGTGAACCAAGAGCTTAGAAAACAGGCGAGTGCATATGCAACATACCTATATTTTATGGAAAAATGGTCTGAGCTGAGATTTTCACATGTGATTAGAGGTCAGTATTATTGTCCCCCTGTGTTTTCAGTGGGGACCTAATTGTTATTATTACTTCTGATGTGAGATGTACTTTATTCTTGCCATTACTTCATTTTTTAAGGAAAGTGAGGAGCTGAACCATAATATTATAAAAACATTTAATTCTAGAGGGAGAATAGACTGTGTTTTTATGCCTCAGTATTTTGCTGTTCACCATTCATGCTACTCATATTCCTCTTACATAAGGCAGACTTTTTTCTTTTTTTTTTTTGTCAGTGTGTTTAGGGTATTACCATACATTCCAATTTGTCAAAATTTTATGTAAAATATAATGCAAAAGTGAATTATGCATTTTCATTTTAAGACAATTTGAAAAAATGTAGGCAAATATTATAGAACTCCATTGAAGTGATCAGAGGTGTGTGGATTTTGGTATAATATTTGCCAGACCTTTTGAGACTTCATTAATGTATATATGATTATAAGGTGATAATTGATCACTTTATTCACATTGATATGATATAAATGTAAGTGAATTTTGAGTCAAATTTCCCATTTATATAGAGATATGAGCAAGAAAGACAAAAAGTGAATAATCAAGGAAACAGTGTAGGTTATTGATTTGATGTTCAATTCATAGTATTTTCGAACATCTTTAAATCTTTATACTCTCTCAATTATTTATGGATTGTCAGCATTGAATGACAGAAAATTTAGAGTCATTTTAAGATATTGGGATCTTGGCTGAATTGCCCTTCTAGGCTGTTGTGGTTCTATACATGTCGGTGACGTCCCGCGGTGCACCTGAGGGGAAAAGAATAACACAGACCCAGAGCAGATTGAGCGGGCAGGCCAGGGGACCTCACTCTTTGGCAAAGGCCCTGCTGGACACTGGTCCACAGCTTTTATTCATTCTTTAGGGGGAAGGTTGAGGTATGGATGCTCCTGCATACGTGCAGAGATTGAGAGGTAAAATTCAACTAGTATATGTGCAGTGAGGGCTAGAGGTAAACGTTTAACTTGGCTCGCCGCAGAACAGTTGTAGAGAGTCATTGAGATAGTGGTTAGCAATAAAAACACTGAGATTGTGCAGAAGATCCTTGAGACAATGTTTGACAAGTGGGATATTTGGGAGTAGGCGCCTGCAAGAGACCCAGGAATGTTTACCTTGGAGAAACAGGTTGCTTTCAGATAGCTCATCAGTCTGATCATGGCTTTTCATGACCCTTAGACCTTTTCTAGGCAAACATTAACCTGTTTCTGGCTGTCACATTCTCCACATATACACATTCAAAAACAAGGATGCTATTAATATATTTATGTTGACCTGCAAACCTGTGATACATGTTAGACATCTTTTTGTCCTAGAATTTATAATTCTGACATTGCTTAGCCTCTCTTTTTCAGAGAACTGGAATGGTAAATAAGCTACTATTATGCCTATGCTACCCTACATATGAAGTAGGACAGTTCCTTGAATGTTAAGTCATTTAAAAACAATGATTTTTAGCTGGGCATGATGGCACACTTCTGTAATCCCAGTACTTGGGAGGATGAGACAGGAGGATTGCAGGTTTAAGGCCATCCCCGACACCTTAGTGAGACTCTGTTTCAAAATAAAAAAATAAAAAGGGGTGGGGGTTTAGCTGGGAGGTAGAATGTCCCTAGGTTCAATCTCTAGTACCAAATAAGTAAATAAATAAATATTAAAAAATAAAACCAATGATTGTTATTAAACATTACTTTGATTTTATTAAGGGGCCATAGTAAAAGTTCTGGTCACTTTTAAAGGTTTTAATAGGAATATAAAGCTAAAAAGCAAAGCCAGGTATGGTGGTGCACATTTGTAATCCCAGTAGTTGGGAGGCTGAGACAGGAGGATTGCAGTCCAAAGCCAGCCTCGGCAATTTAGTGAGGTTCTCAGCAACCTAGTGAGACCCTGTTTCCAAATAAGATATAAAATTGGGCTGGGGGTTTAACTTGGAGGTAGAATGCCTCTGGGCTCAATCCCCAGTACCAATAAATAAATAAATAAATAAATAAATAAATAAATAGAGCTAAAAAGCAGTCATTGCCTTTTTCTACTTTATCAGTTATGCCAAATAAAATTTCTATGTTTAATAAGCAATATAAATCTAACTCACAATTAATATTAGAGAATGCATAGCACCCTAACACTATTAATTTTCAAAATCAATAGTATGTTTTTCAAATATTTATACTAAATTGTTGGACACTAAATATTAGATTCTAGCTTATTCTCTTGAGAAAATTTTAGGGTAGTTTGAAATTAAGGAATAATTATTTCCTGGATATTTTACATTCATCTCCTAGATAAATGTATCTTTTGCATATGTTATATCTCTTAACCTTTTTAAAAAAGTTTTAGGCTTGACCTGGGGTTTATTTTCTTTTTAAATTTTAAGATATATCATGGCTTTGTCACTCTAGTAAAGAAAATATCAATAAGCAGGTAAGTTTTACCCTTTCTTGTACCTCAAGTCATTTTTTGTACATTATTGTACTTTTTATCACCTGTGATCTGTTTTGTGAAATTCAAATTACTTGTCAGCAGTAGAGTCTCTGCAGGGGATTTTTGGTTCCTTATAAATTGTAATTATAATTTATTGGGAGGCTTTACAAACACACACATATCATAAAATATTTTGTGATTTTATATGTCTTCATGTGTACTGACTTTGCTGTAAAATGTCTTTAACTTTTATCAGTAGCTAGCTACTCCAGTGTATCTCATAATGTTTAATACCCATGCATAAAACATCTGATGATTAGGCTGTTTGAAATCTAGCTTCGGAGATTGCAATTTGAATAATTAGGAAATTGGGGAAATATTTTTCTTGCATGTCATTTTTAAATTTTTTTCTCCCAAATACTAAAACATATTTCTGTAAAGTACTGTAATTGATTGCCACCAACTCATACCAGGTGTCACTTCTGATTCCATTAAAACAGATTTCAGTGAGTAACTGTAATAACACACGCTTATGTGCAGCTTCTGTGTGACTGCAATGTTTACTTTGATAGAATGAGACAAGTGATATCAGTGTATTGTCTATTGGATCTGATGTACAATAAATGAGATGAAAGCTCAGTCCACATGCCATGCTGTGGAAAATGACAACCAAATCTGAAGAGTCTTGGACTTAGAGAAAAATGGATTTTGTTCCTGGATTCAAATATATGAAAATGATATTTTGAATCAGCTTTGGTCATGATTTGCTATCAGGATACAGTACACATACTACAATTCTACTTCTGAAAGTTCTCCAGTAATAAAAAATTGGGCTAAAGTCATAAAAAATAAGTTTCAAAATGTAATTTTTTTAGGATGACAAATATAAGCATATAATGTATTTCTAAAGAAAATGTGTTTTATTTGTATACTAGGGTCTTCTGCTATTTCCTTTTTCGCTCTTTACCTTGACATTTATTTGGAAGGAGAGGGAAACCATGAGCAACTTTGAGTTGATGTCTATAACTGGCAAGAGATAGGTGTCTAGCTTCATTCTTCTGCATATGAATCTCTAATTTTCTCAATAAGATTTGTTGGAAAGACTGTCCTTTCTCTCATGCATGTTCTTAGCATCTTTGTCAAAATTCATTTGGGTGTAGATTTGTGATTACTTTTAGGCTGTCTATCTGTTTTGTTGGTCTGGGTGTTTGTTTTTATGCCAATACCATGTTCTTGTGATTACTGCAACTGTGTAGTACGTTTTGCAGTCAGGTGGCATAGTGCTCCTTGCTTTGTTCTCTTTGCTCAAAATGGCTTTGATATTTGGGTGTTTTTGTGGCTCTTTGTAAATGTTAGAATTGTTTTCTCTAGTTATCTGAAGAAGGCCATTGATAGGGATTGCACTGAATCTGTAAATTGCTTTAGGTAGTATGGACATTTTAACAGTACTGATTCTTCTAATCCATGAACACAGGTATCCTTCCACATTTTTGTGTCTTGTTCAATTTTGTGCGTTGAGGTTTTATAATTTTCATTGCAGGGATCTTTTACCCCTGGTCAAATTTATTCCTAGGTTTTTTATTTTTTTATTTTTTTGCTATTTTAAATGGAATTGTGTTCTTGATTTTTATTTCAGATCATTCATTATTGGTGGACAGCAATGCTACCAATATTTATATGTTGATTTTTGTATCCTGCAACTTCGCTAAATTCACTTATTAGTAGATAGTATTTTTGTAGATATTTTAGGATTGTTTATACGCCATGTCAGCTGTAAACAGTGACTTCTTTTTTCTAATGCAGATTATTTTATTTCTCTCTCTCTTGCCTAATTGCTCTGGTTAGGAAACTCACCACTATGATGAATTAAGGTGGTGAAAACAGGGATGTTTGTCTTATTCCCAAACTTAGAAAGCTTTTAGCTTTTCCCCATCAAATAAAATGTTAGTTGTTGACTTATTATAAATGGCTTCCAAATGTCAAATGTCAAATATGGTAGGTATCTTCCTTGTATGCTT
>PVJS01015980.1:25992-38205 GCA_004027185.1 Glis glis
TTTTTTTTGCGGTACCAGGGATTGAACGCAGGGGCGTTCTACCTCCGCACTACACCCCAAGCCCTATTTTTTTATGCCTTTTATTTTTGAAACCGGGTCTCACGAAGTTGTGGAGGGCCTCACTAGAAAGAGAGAGAGAGAGAGAGAGAGAGAGAGAGAGAGAGGAGAGAGAGGAGAGAGAGAGCGAGCACGCGCATGAGGCTGGCCGCAAACCCGGATCCTCCAGTCTCTGCCTCCCAAAGTACTGGGATTACAAGCGTGCGCCACCACGCCCAGCCGGATGAGCTCCTTTTGATGATGGTGAGTAATTTTTAAATGTGCTGTTTGATTTGGTCGGCTAGTATTTTGTTGAGGATTTTTGCATCTATCTACATCAAGGTTATTGGCCGTAGTTGTTTTTAAAACTTAAAATCAAAAAGTGTGATGCTGCTGGCTTTATTTTTATTTCCTATGAATTGTGGAATTTTTTTTCTATTTTTATAAAAATGCCATTGGAATTTTGGTGGATGCGTTAGTCAGCTATGCCTTGCTGTGATCAAAGTACCTTACAACAACTTAGAGGAGGAAAGATTTGTTTTGGCTTATAGTTTCAGAGGATTTGGCTCTTAGTTAGCTGGGTCCAAGGCAGAATTATAATTGTGGAAGAACAGGCGGAAAAAGCTACTTAGTGCATGGCAGCTAGGAAACAGAAAGAGAGGAAGGGGCCAGAGAGAAGATAAACCCTTCTAAGACATGCTCCCATCAATCTACTTCTTCCAACTCGGTCCTACCTCCCAGCGGTCTAGTCTTCAATGAATTAATCTGTTGAAGAGATCTGAGTCCTCATGATCCAATCACCACAAAGGCTCCATCTCTGAACAGTGCTGCATTGGGGACACAGGAGACCTGGGGGGACATTTCAGGTCCAAACCATAACAGTGAGATAGCAGTGGATCTGTAGATTGCTTTGGATAATGTAAATGTCCCAATGTATTAAGTTTTCAGTCCATGAACATGTATGTTTTTCTATTTGTTTCTTTAATTTCTTTCATCTATATTTTGTAGTTTTCGTTATATTTGTCATTTACCTCCTTTGTTATATTTATGCCTTAGTATTTTATTCTTTCTGATATACATGAAATTGTTTTCTTAATTTTGTTTTCAGATGATTCATTGTTAATGTATAGAAATACAACTGAGTTTTGTATGTTGACTTTGTGTCCTGAAATCTTACTGTATTCATTTATTAGTTCTAGCAGCATTTTCTGATGAGTCTTTATGTTGATTCAACATATGCAAATCAGTAAATGTGGTGTACCACATTAGGAGACTCAAAGATAAAAATAATATGACCTCAATAAATGCAGAAAAAAATTTTGACAAAACTCAATACCCTTTGGGATAAAAATGCTCAACAAACTATGTATAGAGGAATATACTTCAACATAATAAAGGTCATATATGATTAACTGACAGCTAACACCAAATTCAATAGTGAAAACTTAAAAGCTTTTCCTCTAAGACCAGGGACAAGGCAAAGATGCCCACTCTCACCACTTATCAAACATACTGCTAAAAGTCCTAACCAGAGAAATTAGACGAGACAAAGAAACAAAAGGCATCAAAATCAGATGCCTTTGTAGATGACATGATTCTGGATGTAAAAAGATAGGCAGTTAAATAAAAGAAAATGAATTATAAAGATTTTACTTATAACAGAGACTTTTATTTGCTAATTCTACCTTTCCTTTATCTAGAATGTATTGAGTTCCCACTCTCTGTGCTAGATTCTTTGGCCGCAAGGAGGAGGGAAAGACACATGGGTAATAAAATAAATATCTAAACACACAACTATGTTATTCTTCTTAAAGAAATGGTTGTATAGACAAACAAACAACAAAAAAACAGAAAACAATCAGTACTACACTAGATGTATTAATAATATGTTTTTGGTTTTCCCCCACTTATCTGAACTATAGCAATCGAGAAAATCTTGCTAATAGAAACTTAGTTTGAGAGAATGAGTAGAACTTACTTGCAAAGAAGACATATTTTAGGAAAGTTATGGAGACTGGAAAAACATGTGGTGAGAGCCAGCCATTTATTGGTCGAGTGGGATCTGGTGGAAAATGGTACAAAGGTGGGAAATGAGAGTGGGCTGACTGATAACATTGTCTTTTGTGAAACACTAAGGGTCGTAAACTTTAGACTGTGGGTTAATAGAGCTTGTTTTTTATTCCTCTTACAAAATGGAAGTTTGACCAAAGTTGTTATTATGATCAATGTGCCCTCTATCCAAGTAACAGGCCTTGCTTAGTGCCTCTGTCCTGTTCTGATACTTCCTGGGAGCTGCCCTCAGGGAGCATGGCCTCAGAGGGAATGTGGTAGTGGATTTCAGAGCACAGTGACCGCAGGGACTGGAGCCTTTCTTCAGTCGGTCAGTTTCTCATCGGAGGTCTGTAAGCATCATTTTCATAGCCAGGACTAGCTACCTCATATGCAAGGCCTCGTGTGAAATGACAATGTATTAATTTTTTGTTAAAAAATTATAAAGAAGCTGGAATGCCTATAATCCCATTACTTGGGAGGCTGAGACAGGAGGATCCCTAGTTTGAGGACAGCCTCAGCAACTTAGCAAGGCCCTCAGCAACTTAGTGTGAGATACTGTTTTTCAAAATAAAAAATTAAATAGGGCTGGGGTATAGCTTGGAGGTAGAATGCCCCTGGGTTTGATCCCTAGTACCAAAAAAATTATTAAAAATTTTAATATGGCAGCATCAAAGCAGCAAATCAAGTGTGGTCCCTCTCAGGACAGGGTTGCTTGTGGCTACACAGGGTGTACAGTCATGAGACCGACTTTGCTCATTGTACCACTATCTCACTCTTGAGATGAGAAAATCAAGTGTTCAAATCTGCTCAAGATTCAATTGTTAAGAAAGAGTGTTGTCTCCTTACATATGTAGGTATTAGTACATTTAAATATAATTTTTCTAGCTAGGCATGGTGATGCACACCTATAATTTCAGTACTTGGGAAGCTGAGGCAGGAGGATCACAGGTTCCAGAAGAGCCTCAGCAACTTAGTGAGACTCTCAGCAACCCAGTGAGACCCTGTTTCAAAACAAAAAATAAAAAAGGCTAGGGGTATAGGTTAGATATAGAATTCCCCTGGGTTCAATCCCCAGTATTCCCCCGTAACTTTAAACATAAATTTTCTGCACATATTTCTGAAATCAGTTTAAAGAGGTGAGATAAACTTAAAAGTCCATGGAGATTGAAATGGGCTGAACTTGAGTGATTTCTTGCACAGGTTGAGGTATATTTTTCTTTTTTCTTGAAGGATATGAGAAGTAATTTTTACTCTATGTTGGTACTTACAGCAGAGAGAGAATTCAGGAGGAGCAACAGGTTGGAGGCACAGATCTTGATAGCATTTTTGAGCATGCTGATTTTGAAGGGTGCTGGGACATTTAACTGGCAGTCTGGAGGACACAGCTGGGTGCATGAGTCAGAAATTTGGGTGAGAGGCCTGGGCAGCATGAAAAATGGGTATCGTCAGCACATTACTAGTTTATTGACCCATCTGAAAACCAGTGATGTACAAATCCAAAATGGTTTTATTTTTATCCAACTATTGCCTTTGAGAAGGAGAAAGCAGTAGCCCCTTCAGCTGTCAGCTGAGAGCTGACCTTGCACTAACAGCCAGGCCATGGTGTTCTTCTGCTGAACAAAACCATTTCACAGAATATCAGTAGCAGACAGGGGCATTCTGTGACATTGATGGAGTGAGAGAGAAGCAGGCCCCTTCCACAATCATGGCTGAGCACGGATAAATATAACACTGTCCATACTGCAAAAATGGCCAAACACTCCCCTCTCCAGGCTAACACGAGTGCCTGCTTCTCTGTTATTGATCACATCTTTGCTCCTTGTTATCTGCCTCTTACTTAAAAGACCCCTGGTCACAGGACCGTTTCAGGTATGGCACTACCCAATGTAGAACAAAACCATGCTACTCCTGACCTGTGGAGCATTTGCTGATGGTACTTCCTGTGGCTTCATGCTTTTGGTGTGTTTTTGCTGGCAAGCCTTGCTACTGTGTGGGTTTCAATAATATACTTCAATTATAGCTACCATCCACTTGGCCCAGAGCTAATTCCTGGTTGGGCCAAGATGTCGGAAAGTGTCTACTTTACTAGTGCCCATCCTGTTAATTCTATTATTCAGTCCCTTCTGTTGTTTACTTTCTGTTTTCAGGCAGAGGAAGCAGATCTGCTAAGTTACTACATAAGAAGTGGAGTCATGAGATGCTACCCTTCCCTTCTTACTCTCATCTCTGATATCTTCATGCATGTTGTACACACCAAATTTCTTTTTCTTTTCTTTTCTTTTCTTTTTTCTTTTCTTTTCTTTTTTCTTCTCTTCTTCTCTCTTTCTTGTTCTCTCTCTCTCTCTCTCTCTCTCTCTCTCTCTCTCTCTCTTTCTCTAAAAGTTCTTTTTCGATTGAACCCAGAGGCATTCTATTCTACCTCTGAGCTATACCTACAGCCATATTTTATTTTGAAACAGGGTCTCACTAAGTTGCCGATGGCCTTGCAAAATTGTTGAGGCTGTCCTCGAACTAACAATCCTCCTGTCTCAGCCTCCCAAGTACTGGAATTACAGGCATGTACCACCATGCCCGGCACACATACTCAATTTCTGAGAATGGTGCCCTTTCGTTTATATTAATAAGGGTGGAAAAATGTGTATTTTAGCTAGGTGGGGGAAAAAGGGATAAATGCAAAAGTATAACCCTCTACGTGTCCTGTCCAATAATAAGAGCCACTACCAACAAGGGGCTATTAAGATAAAATTAGTTATTCAATAAAATTAAAAACTCACCATTCAATCTTAATAGTAAGTCTAAGATGCTTAAAAGTCATGTGTGTCTAGTGTCTTCTGTATTGGAGAGCAATGAGATGAAACAGTCCAAGAAAATAGTGTTTCTTTGTGAAATGAGTAGTAAAGAGTGTGAAAAAACGTGGCATTGTGTGGAGATGAGGTGCTGGTCCAGGCTACCAGTGCCTTTTAGAGATAGCCAATCTGGAAGGGTTTTGTGAAAGGGAGGAGTATAACAGGTGGGTAAATTAGCATGATTCTGAAATCATTAAATACCGTCTTCTCTTTATACTATGTTTTTCAAATATTCTAAACCCATATTTAATTGTAGGACCATCATTACTCTTTTAATGGAAACTCATAAAACTAATGTATTTGGAAAATATGCACCGCAGTTTAAAAACACTATTAAAATATGTTAAAAATAACAAATTCTGATCCAAAATTGACATTATCACATTGAGAAAGCATATTAATTCAGGTTACTAAAGACACTTTTATGGAAATTCCTAATGAAAAGCAAAATGACTACATTTCATATTGATTGTGGGAGCTTCATAAATGATGGGTATTTTGTAATTCAGTGAACTGGTGTCAAAGGACAACAGCAGCAAAGAAATTAAACAGGAGGGAGTTTAAAGAAAATCATCTGATTTCTGTAATAATATAAGTAACTATTTCTGATATAAAAAGAAAGACTATTCTTATTTAAGAACACATTAGCTTAATTTTGCATGCTTGTTTTCTTTTCTAAATCAAGACACACTTAACTTACTTTTGCATAATGAGGACATCTTTTGTTTGTAGTTTTAGTCAACCTCTAGGTCTTTATGCTGATGTCACTAATTTTTGAATAAAATATGATAATTTTTCCAGCCTCCCACTTTTGGTGGGTGCATAGTAAACCTTCATGCAAAGCAAAATCCAGCTGACAGATTTACATTATATTTAATGGAATCTGCAGGATTGACTTTCAAATGCAAAAATATATGCACATAAATATTCCCCTTTCCTATGTGTGTTTATTTAGTGATAACAGAAAATCTCTTAAGAATGGAATCATCACACCAAACAACTGAAACAAATCTGGTGCAAGATTTCACTTTGTAGCACAATAGCTACAGGGACTTGTAAGTTTAAAAATAAAGTATATGTTAATTTATTTTCTTGGAATGACATTACAAAGTGAAATATAAAATGTTCATATGTGTACAAATTATAAAAACAAACTGTACATAAAGTGTTACAATTCAGTAAAAATAACTTTAGTGCCTTATCCTATACCTCTAATTCAATTCAGATGATACTTTTTTAAACCCATCTTTGATATCCATACTTCTACTACTCCAAGATAGGAAACATTGAGCGTATCATACCCTCTCTGTATATTATAATCTTTAGTCCCTGAATTCCATATATGAAATATGAACATTTCTCTCACTCACACATATCAACCCTCTTCCCTCTCAATACCAAACAATTCTTTTATTGGTTGCCATTATGAATTTAGATACTTTACCCAAATCCTCATTTCCTGATGAGTCAATTTTAAATTATTTTGAATATTCACTGTAGCCAAAGAAAATAATGTTTGTCTATAATTTCTTGCACCTTTTTCCCTCCAATCTCTTAATTCTCTTAGCTACATTCTTTTTATTTTCACAAAATTCAAAATTAAAAAAATTAATCTTTAGCTGGTCATGGTGGCACACCCCTGTAGTCCCAGTACTTGGGAGGCTGAGACAAAAGTATCACAGGTTCGAAGCCAGCCTCAGCAATTTAGTGAGGCTTTCAGCAACTTAGCAAGACTGTTTCAAAACAAAAAATAAATTACAGCTGGGGGGTGTAGTTCAGAAGTAGAATGCTCCTGAGTTCAATCTCCAGTAACACACATGCACGCACACACGCACACACACAAAAGAATCTTTTGTACTATAGCCTACTTTTCTGTGATATCTATAGGTTAATTTTTTAAAACTTGAAGCAAAATAAGTGTTAATAACATAAAGTAATTCTGATAAAAGGTACTAATAGAGTTATTTATACCAATATAGAGAATTCTCCCACAGGATGAAGTGTTCCTTGGGAAAGGTCACTTTTATGCATCAGTACCACAAAAGTGAGTCAATCACCAGGTTCAACTTCACACCAGATTCTGCGACTTCCATCTATGTAATGCACCATTTAATATAACAGAAACTAAATACAATGGAAGCTGAGCAAATATTTGTAAGTTAAAATTACACTCTGCAGTAGCAAAGTGTCACCGTGATTTGAGTCTTTAGAGCAGAGTAGTTTGTGATTCCAGGTAGGATTGTAAGAAAATAACTCTATATTCACCTTCTGTTGCAGTACAGTGAGCTAGCTGGGACCAAGGGCCCCCATTGTTTTTGCAAGAAGGACTGTGGCAAATTTTGATTCCCATCCTCCAAACTTGTCATGGAACTCCAACTTGTCTTGGGACCCCTGTTTTCATGGGCTGGGGTTTTCTGAGACAATTACTATAAATGTTCACCTTTCAAATCCAACAAGCTATTAAAGCATCCTTTGACTCTTTTATTATTATTCTTGGTGCATAGAGTGATAGAAACTTACATGCTCACAGCACTCTGTGTGTTTCCCTCCAGGTCCCACCTTATGTAATGTTTACATTGATACAGATAACTTCATATGTGAACAAAGGATTATTTGAACTATTTCTATCATCAGATCTCCCCTTTCTACTCCCTACCTCCCTTCCTAAATCCCCTTCCACTATTCTACTAGTGTCTCCCCTGATTTATCTGAAATCCTCATTTCCTGGTTTCTCTCTAGCTTCCGCATATGAGTGAAAACATATGACCCTCCACTTTCTGTGACTGGCTACTCTCACTTAGCATAATGTTCTTACATCCTTTCACTCTTAACAGTGCCTCTCATGCTCTGGTGAGTAGCATCTTTTGGGTTTTATAACAAAGAAGGTAAACAGAATAAATAAACAAGGCCACCAACATTTCCATACCTCATGAAATTCACTGGTGTGCATGAGTTGCATAGAGTTCTGAATGAAACCTTGTAGGACTGCTTTTTAGGGGTAGATTTCTACCCTCTATTGTTTCATATTCTAAACTTTTATAGGTTACAGTACTTCAACTCATCAACACTTTTGGAAATATATACAATAATGCTAACATAAATAGGAATGCAACCTCACCAGTTAGATCTAATTATAATTAACATGTTGGTAAAGTCCATTTCTTCAGTTTATTTTGTAAAAGTTTCCATGATGATTCCTAAAGATTGCATTTCATTGCATTGCATGTAAACTCCATCCTCTTTATTTTTTATATGTATGCGCTTTTCAAAACGTTTTTATTCAAATATGCATGCCTGTACATACTCATGCACAATAGGAGATAGATTGCATCTTGAAGATCATATCCATAATACATATGAATTAAATAGTATTTATCTAGCTTAGCAATAGGTATATAGGATTATTCATTCAGAACACCCCAAGATAGCAAGGAAAGAATTGTTTCACAAAACAATCAGCACTAGCTTAGGAGAATTCCCTTGGTCTTATCTATATCCATAAAAATGTATTGGCCTGATGTCTACATTTTACATAAGATGAATCTCTTTAAAAGCTAGGAGCATTTTTGAAATTCTTCATCCACATGCTATAAGCATCACTTTCCTTGGATATTCACAGACATGCTTTACTCAATAAGATATTTAATTGATTAAAGTACATTAATATATAACCCATTTGGCTTACCAGGTTATGTCTCTCCATACTATACTTAAGTCATGGGAGAAGGATCAATTCTATGAAGGGTTTGGAGGAATTCCTAGTGGGGGAGAGAGGCAAATGCAACTCAGGACCAGTAGGGTTCTTGGCTTACATGACAGAAAAGAATTTCAGCATGAGCCAGTCAGAGACATAGAGATACATTTAGGAAGCAAGAAATACACATTCAAGGGAAAAACACAGGCCATCTCCAGAGTGAGAGGCACATGCTGGGATTTGGGGTTCTCCTTAAAGGAAACAGTGAAGGGTGGGTATGGAAATGAATGTGAGGATTACAACAGCCTGGTGATCACAAGCCTGTTCATGGAGGTCTGGTCATCTACCGAATCCTTAGGCAGATCTTGGACTCTATCGTCTGATCAACAGATGAGTTGAAAAGTCTCCTAAATTATAGCTTTCTCTGGATATCTTTGATCAAAAGATGAGCCAGAAAGCCCCCAAGTTATAGGATATCTTTATTATCTTATTAACAGTACACAGTACACAGGGTATGATTTTGTTGTTATTGTTGTTGCTAATTTTAAGACTTATAGATTGCCCAGGAATTTGGGAGAGACAGGCCTGGGAGAGAGAACTGGTATGGGAAGTAAAGGTATGAGAAACTTTTGTATCAGGCTTTTATATTAAAATTACATTTTACTTCTTCTTTCCTTCTACCTATTTCTTTTATTTCTTCTATCCTATATCACTTGAAAACTGGTTAATATCCTTGGCTGCCCTTGTGAGGTGCATGGTCCTCCATCTTCTTCAGCACTTTTTTCAGTTAGAATTTAATATTATTGAATATTAAATATTTCATGTAATGTGTAAAAGGAATAAGAATAGTAAGAAAGGCATCCATTTATCTACAACACATCTGAGAAATAGTGCCCAACATTTCCTCTAGAGAAATAACAAGATATTTTGTATTTGTCATTATTGTGCACTTCTGTGTATTTTTATTATGTAAATCATTAATAACACACAGCATTGTTTTGCATGCTTTCACGAATATCAATACTCTTACAACGTACAATAGTTTTTAAGACTTTTCTTAATTTATTGATTTTTTTTAATTTTGCCAGAGTTTGTAGCAAAAGTTTGAAACAAACTATTTAGATTCTCCCTCACACCTCATTTTTGTACATGTACCTTTTATGAATATGTTCACAAAACTTCCATGACGTTTTTCCACTGAAGGCACTTTATATTAATAGTCCAAATTAGGAAAAGTGAAACAGTTATTCATTTTCATATGGTAAAAGAGAAAAATGAGAATTTCAGAAATTCTACAACTTTCTGTACTCTCATTACTAGTAAATGATACAATTGAGATTTGTGATTAGTTTTTTCTGTGTAAAATATCCTGCACTTAACCAATTTTCTGCTGCTGCTTAGTATAGTACAGATGCTTATATATTGCTCTATTGCTTTACTGTTTCTTTTAAAGAGGAATGGCATTTTAGACAACTTTATATAATCTTGTTGGACATTGCCTGATTTGAACAGGTTCTTCATAAAAGGGACATTCTTCCACTTGTTAATTACTTAAATAAATGGTCGTCACATACTTGATGTTCAGAGATCAAAGAGACATAATAATAGTGCTATTACTCAAAACAAGACAGCCAAGTCACTCATTATCTTTGGACAAAGATAATGGACATAGAATGTATTGTCTGATTTGAATTTACAGATACTATACGTCTTAACAGGATCTAAGTATTTGGAATGAAAGGAAAGAAAAACTATATAGACATTTTTAAGACTTTTGTTGAAGGTACAAATAACTTACTTTTATTGAAAAGTTTCTCCATGAATTGTTAGGAAATAATGAGGACAGATAACATAAAAATTTTCTATACTTAATATAGAATATGAATATAATAAATCTAGGGATCAGTGAGGAAATATTTACATGGAATTTGGAAGGAATGTTCAAGGATCATGTGAGTCTATATTGAGTATAATAGAGAGTTGACTTTTAAATAGACTATCATCAAATTGGTCTTTAAAATAATTTTATCAAAAAGGGAAAAGTAATGAACTAATATCTACTATCCAGAAATAGATCATAAGCCATTTCAATACAATAAAAAAATCCATTACAAATTAACACAAAACACATCTAGAAGCCAGAATAGAATTATTTTACTGAAAGACAAACAAGGAATGTTTTAAAACTGCTACAGCAGGAACTAGTTACAAAGAGTGAGAAAAAACTAAGAAAGCATTTATATAGTCTTTAGCCAGAAAAGTAACTAAGACTAAATAAAAAAATAAAACAAATATGCAAACAAAAAAATCTGAGAACAAAAGAAATGAGTAGAATCATGTAAAAATAGATACATCATTAAAGGAATACTTATATAAATTCTAACCAATACATAATTATTTTAATGTTAATGCATAAGTATTTATTTTATAAGGATATAGAATTTGTACAATTTTATTGAAAATATAAAAGGCATCATGAAAATAATTATTGAAATACACATTTCAGTTAAATGGTCTTGTATGAATGTAGCAGTTAGGTTATAATTCCCGCCCAATTTGCCCAACTCTTAAATGCTAGATCAAGGATTTGAACACAGGTGTGATTGAAAAACTTTCTATTATACTGATCACAGGGATTCTCTGCATTTCTTCATTATATCAGATGTCTAATTTTGTACTTTTAGAAAACAGATAGCCACAGTCTACCTGGATGTAGCTACAGAGTTATAGATATTTTACCCAAGAATGACTAATTCACCTTCTTTGGGCCACTCAATATCCTCAATCTTAATGAGGTGTCAGAAACCATCCCAAGCATGACTTCTGCCAACTCAGTTTTCTGTGATACAGTTAAGATATATAGTAAATCTGCAACATATGTAGGAAAATAATTATTTAATGTTCTATGTACATTATCTGGGATGCAACTTTGCTTTTTCTCAGAGAAAGGAATTACAGTTTTTGTTCTTTTCTACACAGCAAATATCTAAAGTAATATTTAAGCAAATCATAAACACCAGACTTAGTGGAAGAGAGTTAAATAGCTAATAATTTGTATAATTTGTGTATTATTCATGCTAAACTTAATGTGTATTTCCTATTGAGTAAGAAGAAAATGTGAAAAAACAAAAGAAAAACAAAAGCTAGGAATAGAATAATATAAAAAATACCAAGTTCTGTGAAACCTTAATGAAGATCCTACTATTTTGCAAGCTACTTGACTGGACCCTGAAATGAACAGGTGTAAATATTAGTACTATCACTACTTGAAGCTGTGAGTATGGAAGACTCTATGAGTCCCTTATTCTAACGTCTGATTTGTTAGTATCAGCTATAACATCTCGAAAAGCACCATGAGGTACTTGGATTATTCTGGTCACTAGAACTGATAGAAAGGAAGACTGTGGGCAATACTATAATGAAAGCGTTGCTATCTTTGTGTAGGGATGTAAAAGCAGCCATAGTTTTTAACAACCCTTAGATCTTGTCTACTTAGGCATTGCTATACTTGAATTTAAGTGATTATTCCTGATGCTGTCAATTTCTCTTTTTTTTTTTTTTTTTTTTTTTTTTGCGGTACCGGGG
>PVJS01015981.1:0-38084 GCA_004027185.1 Glis glis
CGGGTTCGCAGCCAGCCTCAGCTCTCTCTGTCTCTGTCTCTCTGTCTCTCTGTCTCTCTCTCTCTACTTAGTGAGGCCCTCCGCAACTTCGTGAGACCCGGTTTCAAAATAAAGTATAAAAAATAGGGCCAGGGGCGCAGCGCGGAGGTAGAACGCCCCTGGGTTCAATCCCTGGTACTGCAAAAAAAAAAAAAAAAAAGAAAAGTATAATCAGAAGCTGTAATCCCATGAAAGAGAGGTGGAAATATTCTCCAAGAAGCTTAATATATAAAATGATGACTCCTTTGAGTATAAAACTTAGCTTTGAGCTTTCTGCCAGCCAAGGCAAAAAAAAAAAAGAGGGGGAATGGGGACAACAGTCTGGGGATGTAGCTCAGTGACAGAGCACTTACCTAGCATGCTCCAGAGTTAGGGTTTGATCCCAACACTTAAAAAAAGGGGGGAAACATTATCTTCTGACTAAGAATCATATTACATCTTCAGAGAAGAGAAAGCGGGATGGAGATGTTCCTAAAATGAAACACGGGGTAGTCCAAGGACCACCCAGTTACTATTCAACAAATGTCCCCCAAGAAGGAAGTCACCCGTGACAGCCCTTAAGGGAAACTTCAGGCCATGGTTTGCACTGCAGTTTGGTAGGAGCCATTTGCCAGGGAGCCAAGTCAACCACCCAACCACAACCCTCCTGTCTGGTCACCTACTCCAATGTATATCCATAACTGATATGTCAGGTGTCCACATGCAAACAGGAGTGAGATTTTAATATACATATTTATCTCATTTTTTTAAAAGGAAGCTTAGTGAAAGGCAATCAGAAATTGTCCAAGAAAGTCTAAATCGGTAAGAACAACAACGGAAACCATGTGCTTCCTTTAGGGATGTTTAAAAGACTTAACATTTGGGGATTTTTTTTTCTGTTTGCTCTTTTTATTGAGAAAGTCACACTTGTGTTGTTCTGAATCTCATGAGTGAGCAGGCTAGAGGGGGATGGTTACCGATGTCAGCTACACGCACCAGGAGCCCCAGGGGAGATGCTTAGGAGACCTGTAAGCACACTAGCAGCAAATTCAAGCCCTCTATTCCTCAACATGTTTTGGTTTTTCTAGGACACACAAGCCTTCATTTCATTATTTACAACTTGACTATTCACTTTCCTGTAACCCAGAGAAAGAACTTTTCTGGACCTCTCGAAATAGCAGCATACGGTTAGGAACATGGGCCTCAGAGACAGAGAAACTCGAGTCTGAGTCCTCAAACTGCCATTTCCTGGCTGGGTGACCATGTAGGATTTACCCAGCTGCCTCATCTCTATGATGGAATAATCGCAGTGTCCCCCTCAGAGGACGGGAATGTGACAGTGCATGTAAAAAACTAAGCACAGCAACAGCTTGGAAACAACGGCATAATAAATGGTAGCTATTATATTTATTATTCCAAGTCCTATACTTATGCCACATCATCACAAGGCCTCTCTTGCAGCTGACAGATGGTAATGAATAATGCTGGAAAACAATCAAAGATAATATGCTCTCCAATGCTGTCACCCCTGCCCCCCAGGAAATGAATGATACGCCATGTGAACCCTTCAGCCCAATCACATCCAAGGTACCCCAAACTACTTGTCCAATTCCATCACTTTCAGACCTCTGCTTCGCGTATCTCTACCAAAGTTTTCTCACACATACCTAGTAATGGCCAACTCAATGATTTGAATAAAAACCATGAAGTTGCATAATGTATAAAGTGCATCAACAAAAGACACCAAGGAACAACATTGAGAAGGGTTTGCCCTGGCCAAAATTACAGAGCAGAGAAAGTCTTGTTTCAACATCCCCCCCTCCCCGACCAACCTTTCAGAGGCCTCAAGAGCCATATGCACAATCAGATACCCTGGCAAGGTGGTGGGTAGTCCATGGATGTACAAGATGCTGGGCTTCCTGGGGACATCTGCTCATAAATAGTGCATTCTGGAGAACCAAAAGAGCTTTTACATTTAAAGGAAGCAATATAGACTCTCTAGCTATTGCTTAAGAAAATCTGGGACAGCAAAACTCTGTTGGTGCCTGTTACTGTCCATCAACGTGACACATGGTCTAATATCAACCTGTAAAATTTCACCAAAATTCTTTAAAAACAAGGCCGACCTGGCTACCTTCACAGAAATGTCATTCCAGAACCATGACCTCGAAAGTCTTCCCAAGATGTCGTCTAATTAGTTCTCAGATTTTGGCTTAGATTTCTCCAAAGCTCTCTGGCTGCAGGCTGGTGAGCGGATTCCAGAAGGCCTGTGGATAGTTAATTAAGCCTACAGGTGTTTCAGGTATATCAGGGGACCGCAAGAGCAATTAGAATAGCAGAGGCAGTGTGCTTAACTTTATTATCGCTGGTGCTCAGCCAAAAAGAGGATCGCCATGCAAAATATTAGTGAAAAGTAGTTCCAGTTGGAAAAATGCAAACAATGTTTCAGCTGCAGGGTTTTGTTGTTGTTGTTGTTGTTGTTTTGGTTTTTGGTTTTTTGGGTTTTGTTTTGTTTTTTGTTTTTTTTTTTTTTTTTTTGCTTTTTGCTTTTGTCAACAACCCAGCGAAGCTGAGTGAAATAGCAAATCTTTCTCGTCCACATCCACGCGGCTCGATTTGCCAGGCTAACCAATTGCAACTTAGGGCCATATTTTATTGTCCCCTGCCTTACCCATTAATAGTAGCAGGATGACAATAATTCACAATAATTACAGAAGTGAAAGGTAGTAATTAGCAGTACAAATTAGCTCTTAAATGATTCAGAAATTTCAAAGTGAGAAGATGACCTTTTCACTCCTCATCTGGCAGTGACAAATTGGGTTCTGATTGGAAAGAAAAAAATAAAGCGCTCTGACACAGTATGGATTTTCTTCCCCTTCCAGTGGGAACTGGGCCAAGTTAATTAGAAATATGGTAGAAGGTATGAATTTCGGGATGTCCTTTGGTGGCTTTCCCGCCTGCCTACTTGGAAAGGTCACTTCCTCTCTGGTCCATCCATGGTGCTTCTCTCAAAGTTATGAGAAGGAAAAATGGGGAAGTTCCCAATTAACTGAGTTATCATAACACAGGTTTATCCGATTGTTTCCCACTATAATTAAAAATCATTACCTAAATGTATCCATATGCTGGGTCTTCCCTAATTCTTCTAAAAAGTAACCTCACTTCACAATACATGTGACATTGTAGTTCTACTCTGGGATATTTTGCCTCTGAAAACATTGCCAGGTTATTCTTGCCATTTTACTGGCTGAGCAAAATTACATATATAGTCCACTCACCTTCACTGGTACATTATCCTGGAGCCACACTAAAAATCTTCAATTGTTGCCTCTCTTAGAAAAGGCACCCAGGGCTCTAGAATGGCACGATCTTTCTATAAAGTCTTGTTTCTCACCTTGGTCTTTACACAATTGCAATCTGGGATATTTCCTTGCAAGTCAAGGTATAAAAAGTCTTTTTGTCACATTATTTTAAGGATCGAGATCTCAACATGTGAAAACATAATGCCATGGGGTTGACGTGGAGAGAAAGGTGGCCAGCTCCTTAATCTGCTGGTGGGCACATCACTGACTGCCCTGATGCCCCTGTGGTTCCCGCACAAGAGCAGAACTCAGAATTGCCAAACTTCAGGAAAGGCAAAAAAGATGTAACTCAAGCCACGCCCCCTGCAGCCCAGAGTGGAGATGGGTTTCACCCCCATCACCCAGCAGCTCAGGTGCAGAGCTGTTCTGCACTCCCAGGCAGCACCTGGCTCTGCATCCAGGGCTCTCTGCACCTCCCTTGCCCCTCTTTCAGGGGACACTGCATTCCCTGTCCCCACCCTCAAGCCGGAGTCACAGAGTCAACACCCGTCCTCTGCTGATTCCCTATTTGCAAACTCACCTGCTCACTAAAATTTGTAATCTCAAAATCAACACTCAGGGTGCTTTTGTGGTCATTCACAGACGGGGCAGAACGGCAAAAAATTGAGCCACCCGAAGCACCCTCCCAGCTAAGACGGAACCAGGCAGGGCTCGATGACATGGTTTTCACATTGCTGTCGCCCTTTAAAGTGCCTCAAAGCTTTGCTTTCATTGATTCCACTAGTCACCCTGGGAAACTCACCGGGGTCATCAGCCGCTCTCCTGTCCCAGGCAACACGAGTGGCACCTAAGTGAGACCTCAGGTGGCAAATGCATGCTTTTCCAAAACACCATTGCTTCACATCCATTAGGACTGCCATTATTAAGAGGAGATATGTACATACACAAACCTATAAGACTCAATCACTATCCGGAGCATGAAAGGGAGGGAAGGGGGAGGGAATAGGATGGGATTGGAGGGAGGGCTAAATGTACAATGTGTGCATGTATGATGTTCATACCCTGACATATATCAAAATGTATAATTACAATGCACCAATAAATGAACATAAAAAAAGAGGGGATGGGAAGAGAAATAGAGGGAGAGAGGGAAGGAAGGAAGGAAGGAAGGAAGGAAGGAAGGAAGGAAGGAGATATTGGTGAGGCTATGGAGAAGTTGAAACTCTCATGCAAAGTTAGTGGAAATGTAAAATGGCACAGCCATCATAGAAAACAATATAGGAGCTGGGCGTGGTGGCGCACGCTTGTAATCCCAGTACTTTGGGAGGTGGAGACCGGAGGATCTGGGTTCACGGCCAGCCTCAGCTCTCTCTCTCTCTCTTTCTCTCTCTCTCTCTCTCTCTTCTTAGTGAGGCCCTCTGCAACTTCGTGAGACCCGGTTTCAAAATAAAGCATAAAAAATAGGGCCGGGGGCGTAGCGCGGAGGTAGAACGCCCCTGCGTTCAATCCCCGGTACTGCAAAACAAAACAAAACAAAACAAAAAGAAAACAATATAGGAGTTTCTCGAAAAAGTAAAAACAAAACTACCATATGATCCAACAGTTTCACTTCTGGGTATATGGCCAAAAGAATTGAAAGCAGGTCTCAAAGAGGTACCTGTACACCCACGTTCGTCACAATGCTATCCACAGTAGCCAAGAGGTAGAAGCAACCCAAGTGTCTCTCAGATCAACGGATAAGCAAAATGTGGTCTATACATCCAATGGGATATTATTCAGCCTTAAAAAGGAAGGAAATTTGGACACATACTGCAACTTGGATAAGACCAGAGGATATTGTGCTAAGTGAAATGAGCCAGTCACAAAAAGGTAAATACTGCATGAGTCCACTCATCTGAGGTAGCTAGGGTAGAACTGAGGTTGCTGGGGGCTGAGGAGAGGTAGAAGTGGGGCATTGTTGTTTAATGGGTATAAAATTTTGGTTTTGCAAAATGAAAAGTTCTGGACATGGATGGTGGTGACGGTTGCACAACAGGAATGTACTTAACACCACTTGAGTTCCACATTTAAATGGCTACAATAGTAAGTTCTTTGTTTTGTGCATTTTACCAAAATTTATGAAAAGAAACCAATGCAAACTCTGTAGGAGTTTGAGCTAATACAACCAAGAGAAGGAAGAAAGTATTTCAATTGTATATTTTACCCCATTGAACCTCTTATTCGCCATTATGTCTAAATAAGAGTCAGCATTTACTGTGTGACAGGCATTGGACTGAGCTGTTCACATGTGGTGCTTCTGTTGCCCTTACCATAACCGACCAGATGGAAATCATATACTTTGGGGTCCGTTTTATAGAAGACTGAGGTTTGGAAAAGCTACTTAAATGCCCAAAGTCACCTAGAGAGGAAGAGGTGGAAATAGTACAAGAACTCATGTATCAACCTGACCCTGGAGCCTAGCATGTAACCAATGAACCACTTCCTGAGAGAACAGTGTGTTGATTCCTCCTGGGTCTGCAGCACCATCAGCCCCTAATGGCAGGCTATTGCCCTGTGGTCTCTGGATGTACCCCTTGCTGATTTCTGACTCACAGAAGCAAGACATGGCCTAGCTGCATTTCTGGATGGAGCCAACCTGCAGTTAAATCCCAGTGAGGCTCTTAGAAGTCAGTCTGATGATGACCTGTGGGGGCAGGATGGAGGTGGTAGCTACCAGGTTCATTCATGGGCTTCTGGGGGGAAATATCCTGATTATTGACCGGTGTGCTCATTACACAGGTGTGTTCATTTAGTGACAGTTCCCCAAGCTGTGCATTTGAGATATGTGTGTACAGT
Organism: Glis glis; assembly: GCA_004027185.1. Classification (NCBI taxonomy): domain Eukaryota; kingdom Metazoa; phylum Chordata; class Mammalia; order Rodentia; family Gliridae; genus Glis; species Glis glis. Next base: position 6,156 of record PVJS01015981.1, read on the forward strand.
ACACTTCAATAAGAAGTTTTTTTTTCCCAAAGTTCCTTTGTGAATACTGAACTTCCAACTCTAGTCACAGTGGACCCACTGACCAGAATGTAGGGCTGGGACGAAGCAGAAGTTGGGCCTTTGATAGATTCAATCACTTCTATATTTTTAAGTAATAGGCATAGGTGCTTCAGAGCTGTAGATTTGAACATCAAATGCTCAGCTAGATGGTCTCAGCCCTGCACGTGTGGAATCAGCTGGGAGCTTTTCAAAACCCTGGTGCCTGGCTCTGCCACCTGAAGATTCTGGTGTGATTGGCCTGGGCATCAGGATTTAGGATACTTCCTGGGTGTTCAAATGAGCATACAGAGCTGAGACCACAGCTCCAGGGACTAGGTTAAACACCTAACATCATTGTCTCTAATCCCTTCACACCCCAAAATGATTACAAATGAAAAAAATGAGTCTCTGAGAGATTATTTTCCAAGACGACACAAGCTAATCAGGGGTCAAGATGGGTTAGAAGTTCAGATCTGCCTCCAAAGACTCTTAAATACACAAAACTATCTACAATTTGCTCAGTTACGTGACTTTTTTTATAATTGACTTGTGTTAGAATACAAACAATAATAAATGCTGGCGAGGATGTAGGGAAATATGAACTCTTATACACTGTTGGTGGAATTGCAAATTAGTACAGCCACTATGGAGATAGTGTGGAGGTTCCTCAGAAGACTGGGAATGGAACCACCACATGACCCAGCGATACCACTCCTCGGTATCTTTCCAAAGGAACTGAAGTCAAAATATTATAGCGATACATGTATATCCATGTTTATAGCAGCACAATTCACAATAACCAAATTATAGAACCAGCCTAGGTCTATCAACAGATGAAAAGAAGAACAAAATTATGTCATTTGCAGGAAAGTGGATAGAACTAGAGAATATTATTTTAAATGAGATTAGCCAGTCTCAGAAAGTGAGGGTTGTACGTTTTCCCTCATATGTAGAATCTAGATAGAAATTGGGAAACCGAAGAGACTTTAGATAAATTAGAGATTCCAGTAATATAGTGGAAGAGGATTAAGGGAGAGAAGTGGGAAGGGGGAGGAGACTTGATGAAGCAAACAGTTCAAATATTGCTATGTACATATAGGAAACTATCAACACCGATCTCAATAACATGTACAGGGAGGTGGAGGGGATGGGGTAGGATCTGGAGAGAAACACACCAAGTGCTGTGTGCATGCATGTTTCGATCACTCTGAACCTCATTATGATGTATAATCACAATGCACCAACAAAGGTATATAAAAATAATTGACTTGTGTTTTTCATGTGGCTTTCTGTTCTCCCCGCCCCCCAGTTTCTCATGCTACCTCTCTGCTTCAATATTGTCTCCTGTGAGAGGTTTTCTCCAATGTTTTTATCTTACTGCCCCTCACCATAGACCTCCTACCCCTCTCTGCCAGTTATTAGATCCATCACAGTTGAAAATGGTCCAGTAATTAATTTGTTCCTTCCGTGTGTGTGTGTGTGTGTGTGTGTGTGTGTGTGTGTGTGTTTGCCTGGTTTCTCTATTAAGCAGTAACCTCTGGAAGGGCAGATACATCTGTCTTCTTCCCAAATGCATTTCCAACACTCAGCGCAGTGCCTGACATTCAAAAAGGACTCAATAACTCGCTGTTGAATAATAAATAAATGAACCACTCAATTAATACAAGTAGTTGTCATTAAAAGCATGTTTGCTCTTGGCAGGAGCCCTAGGTATCAACCAAAGCCTGTAAACTGGGGCATCCCACCTCTGGCAGACTCTGGCAGACTCGGAAACTTTGTCTTCTAAACCTAAGGGACTATAATCCCCGAAGCTGGAGACTCCTGGTCCCAAAATGACTGTGCAGTGTGAAATCTTACATGCAGAGGTTTATGATGTTCCCCAGCCAAGGCACTGGGCAGACCTCCCCACATGGGATGTAACATCAGCATTCTTGGCTGCTCTGTACAATTGACCTTGGCATTCCATCTCCCATCGGCTTAAGCCTGTTATTATTAAAGCAAGAAATTCTGCCGGCAAGACCTACAGCATACGTATTTCACAGGAAAGTATTCCAAACACACACCTGAAGTTTTGCTATTTCTGCCTAAACTATTTTAATACCTTTGATTATCTCATTTCTGCCGCTGTCTAGAGGGGCATCTGTCCTCAGATCCAGCGTGTGGCTAAGAACTCTTGAGCTTACAGAGGGCTTCATCTAGAGCCTACAATTACCAGGTCACAGAAATAGTGTCCTTCCCTGTTGTAAACTTCGAGATGCTAGTTGTGCAAGAAAAAAAAATGCAGGTTTTTAAATTTTAAAAAGTCGCTATGAAATGTTTTGGTTTCAAATCATGCATTTGTAGGACTCAGGCTTTTGATATCTTATAAAAATTATTTCATTTTAATGTCCTATTAACCACAGTCCAGGGCCTTGAGCACTGGTTCACACTGTTGTGATTTACCACATAGATGCACCAAGATGGCACAAATACGGCACAGATGTAGCCGCGGCTCTCTCGGCTCACAGCAGACATGGCAAACCCATCACACCTCAATTTTCTAACTGAGCTCTCCTTGCAACTACCTTCAGCCAACCAGAAATTGCTTTTTAAAATTCAATCTGGCCGGGCGTGGTGGCATACACTTATAATCCCAGTACTTGGGAGGCTGAGACCAGAGGATCGCAGGTTCCGGGCCAGCCTCGGCTACTTAGTGAGGCCCTCTGCAACTTAGCGAGACCCTGTTTCAAAATAAAGAATAAAAAATAGGCCTGGGGGTGTAGCTCGGAGGAAGAATGCCCCTGGGTTCAATCCCCAGTACCACCAAATAAATAAATAAATAATAAATAAATAAATAAATAAAATTCAATCTGTTTGTTTTAAGGAGCAACAAATTTGATGTTCCCAAGAGACACACCAGAAATTATCTGAAATGCCCACACCCATTTTGACTACCACTGAGGCATATGAGTTCCCCATCCATAAGTCGGAGGCAATGCCTCCCACAGAATCCTTGCAAAGATGAATTGCAGCCATGTATTAGATATGTACAATGTGGCTGCCCAGGACCTCCCACCTTCCCAAGTGCTCCCTCATGCCTCTCTTTCAACCCAACAAGTTCAGCATCTATTGCCTTGGCATAATTAACTCTGCCATATCATGAGAGCTAGAGGCAATTCCTGAATGGTTAAAACTGTACATGTTTTTCCTGCATATTCCAAGTATGTGTCAATGTTGAGGTTTCTTCTGTACAGATAGGTCTTATAGAATTCTCTAATCCTCTATGGGTCATGGACAAAAAACCAGGGTAGCTTTGAGCACCCTGGAGGACCATGGAAGTGAACGCAGACCTCCATGCGAAACCCTCCAGGAGCCAAGGTGACCCATGGGGAGTGCTACGGAGACAAGAGAAAAGCAGAGGGCAGAGAAAAAACCTAGCGAGGGAGGTAGAATTACACCACAAGTAGCAAATCATAGCCCAGCTGTTGTTTGTCCCCAGATAACCTCATTTTATTCCTCAGAACTCTCAGTTTATCCGGGGACTGCAGAGCAGACAGATGTTGTTGATGCTCAGCCCCATCACTCACTGCTGCACCTGGGCTCACCTGCAGCTGCGGAAGGCCGTTTCCAGCACACAGTTCACCAGTGCACACATCTCTTGTTATCTAGTCCTACGTACGGGAGCTGGTGGCACTGCAAGCAAGTACAACCAGAAGACTGAGGGATTTAACGTCACCACCCCTCCCTAAAACAACCCTCAACCCAAGGAAGGTAGAATCAGGGGACAAATGGCCCAGCCTCCCCAGCCTCTGCTGGTGTGGTCTTGCAAAGACTGAGCCCCTGTCTGCTCACTCACACACTATGGCTCATCTCCCTTTCCTGTCTCACTGCGCACACCTCCCCACTGACGCCTCCCAACATTCACTCCCAAATCAATCACCTGCACTCAAATGCTTGTCTTGGGTTCTGCTTCAGAGGGAACCCCAGTTCCACAGTAGGACAGGTTGTCATTTCTACTGTGCATATAAATAAGGGAAGGCAGAGAGTAGGGCCTTGCTCAGAGTGGAATTTTGGGGGGAAGAGACTTTGCACAAAGAAAAGGAATGCCAGACTACCTGGGGATCACCCCTCTGTGCAGTTCATAGCTCCAGAGGACACTGTGGGGGTGCGGCCTTAAGCACAGGGGATGGGCAGTCCCTGGCCCTTTGGTCCAGGTGCAGACGGGCCATGGTACTACAGAGACACACCTCACACCCATGGTGTCTGTGTTCTTGGGGACTTAATCTGTACCCAGAAGGTAGTCACACAAACTGTCTCTGTTCACGTGTCCAACTGGACAGCAAAACATCCTGACTGTAGAGAGTGGCCAGATGTGGAGCCCCCACCCTTGAGCAGGCAGCCGTGGTGGCCCTGAGCAGCCTCCCCAGGGCACATGGCTCCTTCCCCTTCACTCTGATGAGGCCAGGTCTGGGCAAAGTGCAGGAGAAGGGCTTGCATGCAAACTCTCTCTCTTTCTCTCTCTCTCTCTCTCTACTTAGTGAGGCCCTCCGCAACTTCGTGAGACCCGGTTTCAAAAATAAAGCATAAAAAAATAGGGCCGGGGGCATAGCGCGGAGGTAGAACGCCCCTGGGTTCAATCCCCGGTACCGCAAAAAAAAAAAAAAAGAAAGAAAACCATGTTCTGAGGTCCTTGGGGATCCCAGTGTAATCCACAGTAGAAATTCCCTCCTTAGTTCATGGTGTAGGATGGCATCCTCTAGGCTATATCTGTCCCATAAATGTGTTTGGTTTTCTCATTATTTTTTTGTTGTTGTTATTGACTGGCTGGCTAGCTGGTTGGCTGGCGAGCAGAGTATTATAAAATGCTATTTCCCATGAAAATTGAAAAATACAAAAGATTTCGCCAACCTGAGCCTATACTTTCACCTGGGAAGCATCACCCAGAACAAAACAGTGGCTGACTGCTAACTAGGTCATGCACCTTCCGTTTCGCCTCAGTCCTTACCCCTCCCTATTGTCACACACCAAGCATTTCTCTCCTTGTTATCTGCCTGTCTCCTGCAGACATATCAGTTTGAAAACTGTAGGTTAGTGTTTAGTGTATATCACATGTAAATTCATGCACTGTTTCATTGGGGCCATTTGGAAATAGATACTTTAAAAATGATGTTTGAATCAAACATTTATTTGAAACTTTGAAAATCTCTGTGCTATATTATCTTTAAAGTCTTTTTCAGTTCTATGATTCTACAAATCTAATATACAACCTACATCACGTGCGGTTACTGTTGGCTCTCATGGCTCTCTTGTACTTCTCAGTAAAGGCTGAGCTTCTTTTTAAGACAGACCATGGTCTGCCTCTTCCTGGATTACAGAACAAAAGGATACGTAACCATAAAGTCTTTTACTTAGGGAGATAGATAAGAAAAATAGAGAAAATTCTATGCAGTGCTATGCTGCAGAAACAACAAATTAGATGTGCATTCCGCATTAGAATAGATTGCAAAACAGCACAAACAAAAACTAGCTCTGAAAAAAAAATAAGAAACATAAGAGGATCTATGGCCCCATACCATTTAGGTAAATCCACATGCATACAAAACAATACCAAACATTTCCAGAGATACATAGAAACTCGAGGACATGTAGAAATCCCCGAGTCTGTGCCTATTCAGGAGGGAGAGAAGGGAAGCAGGATGGAGGAACTTAAACAGAGCACGTGTTTCCTGCCCAGATGGCACGGACAACGTCCTACGATGGAGACGCTGCATTATGTAACTCAAAGCTGCACCGAGGTCCAGAAAGGAGGAGAAATCAAACAAGATCAACCAAGTTGGCAACCCAGGAAATTCCATCTCTGCAAAACACTTGAAGAAACAAGAAAGCAGGGGGTTTGTTCCTTTCATGTTTCTTTTTACTTGTAAATAAAAGTCATTGTGAAGAGACTAAATATCAAGATCCAAGCAGGACATGAGCCCCTGAATGTCCCCAGGTGTATTATCTTCAGGTCAGAGACCTGAAGCACTAATCTGGTTCAAATCCCCAAAACTGCAGACAGTCATGACAGCCACCCACCCCGTGTCCCCGCTGCACCTCACGCCACTGCCTGGCCGTCAAGTTTTGGCCATATGCAGTACTACTGACATCACTATTACTTCCTTTTTTCCCCCAAGATATTGCTCTTTGGATTTAAATGCTGACTTTAGCCATGCCCTAAGTAACAACAGGCATGAAATCATGGTTTTGGTGTACTAGCTTTATTTTCTTATTAAATATTAAAATTAAACTTAAAACTAGCCGGGCGTGGTGGCACATGCTTATAATCCTAGTACTTTGGGAGGCGGAGACCGGAGAATCCAGGTTCGCGGCCAGCCTCAGCTCGCTCGCTCTCTCTCTCTCTCTCTCTCTCTCTCTCTTACTCTACCTAGTGAGGCCCTCCGCAACTTCGTGAGACCCGGTTTCAAAATAAAGTATAAAAAAATAGGGCCAGGGGCGTAGCGCGGAGGTAGAACACCCCTGGGTTCAATCCCCGGTACTGCAAAAAAAAAAAAAACTTAAAACTATTAAAATTTTAAAGCACCACTTAAAGCCTACCTCAAATTGTCTAATATATTTGCTATGTAATGCTAACTATTAAAATAAATATACTAAAAATATGTGTATAATGGCTCAACCACAGTCAGCACTTCTTTTCTTTCTTCATGTGTATGTGTGTGTGTGTGTGTTTGTGTGTGTGTGAGAAAAAGAGAGAGAGAGAGAGACTAAGGATTGAACCGAGAGGCATTCTACCTCTGAGCTCCACCCCCAGCCCTTTTTATTTTTTGTTTGGAAACAGGGTCTCACTAGGTTGCTGAAGGGTTCACTAAATTGCTGAGGCTGGCCTCCAACCTCTGATCCTCCTGTTGAGCCAGGTACTGGGATTACAGGTGTGCACCACCATGCCTGGCCAACATTTATTTCTTGTTCACATGATAGCCTGGAACTGCTGAACAGGTTAGTAGGGCCAACCAACTTCCTTCACACAGCTGGGCCATGGCATCTTTACCACAGAGCTCCCTAGGTGGCCCTTGGAGCAGAGAGGGAACAAAAACAGAGGAGAGCATGCTGGGGGTTGTCATGCCTTGTGTCCACTCCATTCAGCCACGGTATGGTCTGTATGTGTAGATCTATTGCGCACTAGTGTCTGAGCATCTTGAAGACAAAGAGAGTAGCTCTGTATTTGCAGCCTGTACAGCGCCTACCAGTGTGGCTAAGTGTTCACGTAATGGCGGATGGAGCCAACTGGGAATGTGCCCTTTCACATCTACCTTCCAGTGAACAGCAGAGACGAGGCCCCTCCTGTCTTCTGAGGCCATAAGAGCCAATTTAGTGAGAACAAGAGGAACCATTAACATCCAGAGAGCTCCGAGGAAGACCAGACTCTGCCTCGTGGGGAACACATGTCTCTCTTAAGCCAGAGCAAAATTAAGAAACATTGTCACAGACACTCTAAAAACACACAGGGGATGATGCTAGCGAGTTTCTGCTGGGTGAAAAAAGAGGTTAGGGAAACTTCCGGAAGGGTAGAAAAATGTTTCCCATTTGGCAACAGAGAAGAGCAAAGACAAATGGATTTAGAATACAAAAGAGAACTTTGAAAACCAGCAAACTCTATTTTGCACAATTAAAACCCAAAATGGAAATGGAGAGGAAAGGAAAAGGCCATTTTCTTGCAAATCACGACGTCTGAGAGGAGATAAAGTATTACACAATAACATCTCAAATGGTGTCCTGGGGAAATGGAAATTGAGGAGAGAGAAGGGGAAATAAATGCCCAGAGCTGTCTGCAAGCGTGGAAGGAGTGGATGACTATTTACAGGGCAGCAACTGTCTGATGGTAAATGCCTTACAAGCACACCAGTGCTTATAACAGGAACGTGTGGTCAGATCATTCCCCAACCCAGTCACGAGGCAGGACGGGAAGCAGAGCCACTCAGTCCACGGTGAGAGCGAGCCCCCTGCACTGGACGACTGTAGGAGCTCTTTATTCCTGCTCTAGCAAATTGCCACAAATGTAGTGACTTGGATCAACACCCATTTACTATCTTATAGTCCTGAATGTCAGAAGTCCAACACAGGTCTCCCAGTGCTAAGATGGCTGCCAGCAAGATGCACTCCTATCTGGAAGACTTAGGGAAAATGCATTTCTTTGCCTTTGTTAGTTGATAGAGGCTGTTCACACTTCTTGAGCCATGGCCAACAACGGCACATAGATGCCTTCTCACGCTGCCATATCTCGGGGGGGAGGGGGCTCTGCCTCCCTCTTCCACATTTAGGGACCCTTGTGATCACATCAATCCCACACGTATAATCCAGGGTCATCTCCCTATGCTGTAGCTAATTAGCAGCTTTAATTCTACCTGCCATTTTCATCCCCCCTTGCTATATAAACTAGCATAGTCACAGGTTCCAGGAACTAGGACAGGGATGTAGGAGGAAATGGCCTTCTTCTGCCCTGCTCACATAGGGAAATCATTCTATGGATGGATTATAGATTTTTTTAAAAAATTACATGTTTCACGTGTATCAAGGTACATTTAAATATGTCATCTCAGCCTGTCCTAAAAGTGGATATGTGGTCATTCCAATCTCAAAAATTAAAGTAAACTGAGGCCAAGAGTCCTGTGTGGCTCCAAGTGACTCCTAGGATCTGTTCTTTCCCCGGGCCATCATTTTCCTGAGGGTCAGTGTGACCGACTGAGCATGTGATTCCTAGTGTAATAACTGTTAGACCATGATAGAACATGCACTAATCTTCCAACAAAGGTGTTTTTTAAAGAACAAGACCAAGCCAGGCATGGTGGTGCATGCCTGAAATCCCAGTATTTGGAAGGCTGAGACAGGAAGTTCACAGGTTCGAGGATAGCCTCAGCAACTTAGCAAGTTCCTGTTTCAAAAATAAAAAAAAATAAGACTGGGTGTATAGCTAGGAGGTAGAAGGCCCCTGGGTTCAATCCATAGTACCAAAAAAAAAAAAGAACAAGAACATAAAATTCTAAAGGGAAGCTATCAGTCTGGCATTGATTGACTTGCTAACTACTTGGCTGTAACAAGAATAAAAGTGTTATCCCAAATGCAAGATTTTTCATTTGTATTCCTTTGGGTTCTCTTAGGAGATGTCCTTCACTTACACTAGTAATAAGAACATATGTTCTAAATAATTCCCTACTGATCAGAAGCAGCTACTACTGATCAGAAACAGCTAAGCAGTGTAATCGCATGACAGCACCTTCAAAACACATTGACACAGGGAAACGACTTCAAGGGAAAATATAAGTTTCAAAGGAAATTCCATTATATTCAACCAAGAGGAAAGATTTATGAATTCAAGCTTCTGTATTTAATGATGACTTGTGTGCCTTCAAAGTGAACCAGCTCGGCTCTACCCCATTTCGCAAAACTAACATGAAATCTTCTGATGACCAAAGTATGTAGTATAAGGAGATAGGAAATCTGTGTACTAACTATGGGCCCAACAACCACCTGGCACAATACATAATCATCTTACTCATCAGTTTATCAATAATCTGATCACACTAGAACAAATGGGTTGGAGTGGCAGGTCAGAATTCAAACAGCTTGATAGTTAATTCTGTGAGTCAACTGGACTAGACCAAGGGGTGCCCAGAGTAAATATTATTTCTGAGTGTGTCTGTGAGGATGTTCCCAGGTGGGGTTAGTACTTGAATTAGTAGACTCAGTGAAGTAAGTCACTGGCCTCAGTGTGGGTGAGCATCATCCAGCCCCCTGAGGACCTAAGAACAAAAGGCAGAGGAAGGGGGAATTCTTCACTTTTGCTTTCTGCCTGACTGCTTGAGCTGGGACCCTGGTCGTCTTCTGCCCTTGGCCCGGGACTTTCCCCATCAGCTCTTGGTTCTTGGCCTTTCGACTTGGACTTGGAATTACACCACCAGCTGTCCTGAGTTGCCAGCTTACGGACGGCAGATCATGGGAGTTCTCAGCCTCCATGATTACATAAACCAATTCCGATAATACATACTGTCCGTGCTATTTCTCTGAAAAATCCTGACAAATATGGTCAAGGTTTCCCAAAGGCTAAGGGGCTTGTAGGAGCTAGCAAATTCCCTCTCACTGGACATGCCTGGGCTCTAAAAATTACTCTAAACTTACAGGGAAGCTGGAACAGGTGACTTTAGAGATACTTGTATCATAGATCTCTCCTAAGGAGAAAGGGGTCCTAAATGGGTGGGTTTTCGGTTTATTTTGACTTATTTTGTTAAGGAATCCATGACCCCCAGGAATCCAGGGCTATCATAGAGTGGAATATAGTCATTCGTCCAACAACATGTATGGAAAAACACTGTCCTCCAGGCATCTTTTTTATTATTCATCCAACAAATAGTTATTGAGGGCCTACTATGTGCTTGGTCCTGGCAATAGAGAGGTATTCTCATGGAGATGAGGTAAAACATGAATAGGATAGATTCCTATAAGTGTTACAAATCAATAAGAACAGAACTATGGGATGACCAGTGACTAAAGGGTTCCTTTGAATCAAGAATAGGCCTCCCTGAGGTAGTGACCTTGGAGCTGAGAGGTAAAATGTGAGGGAAAAAAATGAGTCTCTGGAGGAGAGAAGGCAGGAAAGAAAGAGAAAATTCAAGGCTCAAACATGGGCACAAGATGGGAGCATTTGTAAGACCAGGGTGACCAGAGTGTAGGAAGAATAAGGTGAGGTCTCTGGGGGACAGAAGCCATATCTGCAGGGGCTTGTAGGCCAACACAAGGAGTTCACATTTTGTTCTAACACAGAAGGGCAGCCAGGAGAAGAGTCTAAGCAGAAAATCCCACCAGCATCTTTACTTGGCATTTCATGGGGGGACTGGGTAAAGATGCCTTAAACTTGAAAATAAGGAAGAGGAGAATATAGAGAAATGAAGTGGAGAGGAGAGGTCATCTCAACCCTAAGCCCAGGGAAATGGAAAGGAGGTCTTGGGAAGGGGCTAGGAGAAAAGAAGAGAGCCGCTGCCTATTCAGGAAACAAGAATAAGTCTAATTTGTTATTAGGGATGGGTCTGCAGGAGATGAAGATATGGGGCAAGGAAAACTAGGGACAGAGCTCAGTGGTAGAATGCATACTTTGCAAATGTGCGGCCCTGAGTTCAATGTTCAGCATCAAAAAATTAATACTCATAATCATAATATGTAGCAAGGAAGAACATGCTGACTCGGCTACTCAGAGGAGCCCTAGGTGCAGAGATGCGGAAGAGGATTTGGTTGAGGAGTACCTCTCCTGGGCAGCCACTCTGAGCAACACTTTTGCTTCCTTTTGATGACAACCTAATTAGCACAGGTTCTAACCCAAATGCCTTGAATTCTAGTCCACTTAGTTCTAAAGCTCTAGAATCCAGGCAGCATGTCTGGGATCCCTGTTAATCAGACAAGAACAGGAGGAAAAATTACTGCAGAGGCAAGTCCAACAATGCCCAAGTCACCCCAGCTCCTTGGCCATCAAAACCATTTTTCCAAGAACGATGGGAAGAATTCCATGCTAGAAAATCATTTACTTTTCATTTATTATCATAAAAATGTACCAATACTAATATTAGTATATAAATATACTAATACCAATACTACAGTTAGTTCATAGTCACAGTAATGCTAGGCCTGCCATGTCCCAAGAAACTCTTGCAGAGAGCAGCAGTAGCAGAAGGAAGGTGGGCTGTGCCTCCAGACAGATTTGGGTTTGAACATTGAGCATGAAAACTTTTGACCTTGGCAAGTTACTCCACCTGCCTTGGCTTTGGTTTCTTCTTCCATAAAATGTGGATAATAACACCTGCTCCTGGGTTGGCATGCGGATTGGATAATACATGCACACATCCAGCACAGTGCTGGGCACGGTGTAGCTATTCTGTAAAAGCTGCTTCTCTTCCTCCCAGCTAGGGTCATTGGCAGTTCATTAATATTAACTTCTCGTTTTCCACTTTCTGGAGATGTTTTGAGCTAGGTTAGGTAAAGAGAGACACCCTAGCACTGCTACTCAAAACGAGGTTGTAAAATAATTAACTCAAAGAGTGAATCGCGCCCAGCAGAGTACCTGGTACAGAGGGACCTCCAGCTGATGGCAACGGTTTTTGTTATGACCGCTGGTACTGGCGCTGGTGCTGGTGCTGGTGCCGGTGCCAGTGCAGAAGGGCCATAAAATCAAGACTTCAGACAACTGCACGATTTTCTTACTCTGAAAACATCTTAGATTTTGATTCACACATCAAGAAACCTACATCTAAAACATGAGTAGAACTTTCTTCATGGGAACATGACCATTCCCAATTATGCTTCTGGCCCACTTCAAACTATACTTACTTTCTAACATCCCCACTTCTTGGAACCCTTGAGAAAACTTGCAACTCCCTATCAGACAGTTTAAGGCAGATTTGTACAATCAGATCCTGACATCCCCTGATAAGAAGGTAGGAGCACCAGAGGGGACAGGAGGAGGCCACTGAGACTTTTCCCTATCGCAAAACCAGGATGCCCTTGTTTCTTTCCTAAGAAACAAGCAGCCACATGCCCAACTACATTGGCACTAGATGTAAGACTCACTCACTCCATTCTTATTACTAAGCAGTGGTGTTAATTAATCTAGAGAAAAACCTCCTGGCAGCCCCTGCATTTTCAGAGTGTGGGTCTTGACAAGGTAGGAGCCATTGGACTCTTGCCGTGACCTGCAGAATTATTTGTCGAAGTTGAATTAAATCATAAGGAGCAGCTTGCATGTTACCTCCTCTAAATAAAAGCGTGAAGTTAATAACAAACAACGGAGGAAAGAAATTGCTTGCAGGGATGGCAATTCAGAGCCACGCGCTTGATTCACCACAAAATGAATGTTGGAAAGCACATGAATTTTAAAATCCAAGTGAAACCAGTGTCTTGCACGATGAAATATAAAGGAATGCCTTGTTGATGGATCAAGTAAATGACAAGATCTTATTTCCTTGCAAAAATAAGGAAAGTGCCCATTTTATCGCATTCAGGTTATTTCTTTAAAATATTCAGTTACTTCACATCTTGTGAAGCCATTATGGAATAGACTCCAATAGAAGCCTAGTAGAGATAAGGTTGTACACAGAACCCGGACTCATTACTAATATTATATTTAAATAACAACCTTAAGGGATTTTGAGGTACCTCCAGCTATTCCTGGACCCAGTTTGCAAGTGTGTTCCTGAGACCTATTCGCTGTGGAAGAGGGACAGAGAGGGAGTAGGTGAACTAAAATCTGGGGCTTTTGCTGACTCTTCTGGAAAGCTGAGTCTGTATGATGGCCCCACCCACAGCAATCCTCAGGTCATTCATGGGTTGTAAGAGTTTACCTGAGGATGTCTGCTAGAGGATACACCCGCTGCTTTTGTCTCTCTGGTACCACTGCCTCCTTCTTCTGGTCTAAAGTCCCTCCGATATATGAGAATCTCACACTGATATAGCCCCCAACCCACACTCAGCACAAAGGTGAACAAAGACCCTGGGCAGGGCACTCGTTCTTCCCTGGGATCTCACTGCCAGTGCCATCAGGGAAGCCTGTGTCTTTGGGGATCACTAAACTAACAGGGTCTGAGTCAGGGTGTGTGGATGGTTGCTTCACCCAGCATATGGAGGAGCCAGTCTAAACTGTGGGCGGATGAATACGGGTGACATATTTAAGCCTCTGACTACAACCAGACCTGGAGCCAGTTGCATCCAAGACTGGCAAGGTATGAGAGCTGAAGGTCATCTCTGCTTAAGCAGTTTGAGTTTTGTTTCCTTTACTTATAACCCAAATTGGCCATTATGCTACAGACTGGACCATGCAAGAACTATAACACATGAATCACTGGTATTCAGGAGGCCCTTGAAGATCTGTCTTTTGCCAAGTTTGTGTTGGACACCAAGTTGATGCTGAAACAGTACCAGTGGAGGAACTGCTTGGAGCTGTCCCTTGGGCCCGGTGCTGAAAAAGAAGCCATTATGTGGCCTTTGGTTGAGTTCTAAAATAAGAAAGGACAGGCCCTATAGATGCAACATTGGGATTTCCCAGCTGCCTCAAGAATCCAACCAATTTTCTCTGTGATTTCAGTAGAACAAAAAAGCAGGTCAGTTCAATGATCAGGCACCACCAGCATGAAGATGTGTATTATTGGTAGTCAGGTGGAGGCCAATGGCAAAAGACCCTGGCAGCAAGCAGAATCCCACAGTTAGCATTAATCTGGAAGCAGAAATCCAGGCATTCACACTATCTGGAGTTGGGAGTTGTTGTCTCTTAAAGGGAAGATGGAGGGGGGAAGGGGGCCAGATGTGGTGGTGCACGCCTGTAATCCCAGTACTTGGGAGGCTGAGATAGGAAGATCACAGGTTCGAGGCCAGCCTCAGCAAATTAGCAAGGCCCTCATGGACTTAGTGAGACCCTATTTCAAAATAAAAAATAAAACGATGGCTAGGGGTGTAGGGTGGAGATAGAATGCCCCTGGATTTAATCCCCAGTGCCAATAAAAAAGAAAAGGACCTCGATGTTTTAGCAAATAGGATACTGAAGTCAGAGTCCCTGGGCTCAAGTCCCACATCTGACATTTATAAGCTATATGACTTTAGAAAGGAGCTATTTTCAGTCTCAGTTCTCTCTACTACAAGCTGAGTATGTTAATGATAGTTATAATCAAGACATATGCCTGAACTGGTTTTATTTCTACTATCATAATTATGTAGTTTTCAAATCATAGCATAGTCATCTGTTCAAATCTGTCTCCCAAACTCTGCTCCTTAACATCAGAGATTGTTGTATTCATATCTTTATCCCTCTTCCTTAACATAGCACTTGAAACTCAAAATCAAATACATAACAAGTGAGTGAAACTAGGCAATGCAAATTAAAGCACTCTGTAGCTGCCACATGCAACAATATTATATAGAACTACCAGGCAGGAAACAGAATTAAAAACCTGGACATAATGGGACAAGA
Organism: Glis glis; assembly: GCA_004027185.1. NCBI lineage: Eukaryota > Metazoa > Chordata > Mammalia > Rodentia > Gliridae > Glis > Glis glis. The sequence goes on from PVJS01015981.1 coordinate 21,169, forward strand.
CAGGAACCAAGTTACTGGAACTGAATATACCAACAAGGATCACATAGAGGAAAACAAGAGTCCTGGACCATATGATGGCGAACCCCCCCAAGATATAGGAACCAAAGCCTTCCTGAATAAGAACCATATTGACCCCAGACTTTAGAGGGAACCTTACTTAAGTGGTCTTAATTAGAGGCACATCAAGGTTAAAGAGAGTGGGCAAACACTTCATTATAATAATGACCATAACTGATGGGTGTTCCTTGGAAGGCAACAGCTATTGGAAATTCCTAAGAAGAGATTACACCTAGACATCTCTACCACTCCAGCATTTGTCATCATTAAAGGAAATGTACATTAGTCTCTACTGGAGAATGGGAAATTGTTTATGCTTTTCATATACTCTTTACTCATGAGAATTAATCAGTCTTCCTCCAAGAATCTAACAGGCATTGACCTGAGAAGCTATAGATGGACACTTGAACCAATCATGGAAACCAGCAATAATATGGCCTGTAAGTTCCCAGCCAGGATAGAGGATTGCAACACACAGAAACCACTGAAGAGTCCTGCCTAAGACCTAAGCTTCACTTTCATTAAAAATTATCATTTCATGAAATGGCCAGGTGTTTTAGATTGTCTTCCATCTTATTTTCAAAATTAATTATAACAAAATTATATCAATCCAAAAGTATTGAACTTAGTAAATAGCCTTTAATATCCCAATTGATTTTCTCATAATGTTTATCTGGTTTTATTATACATTAAATTTCATGATTATAGGTTTGTATTGGGTGCTCTAAATAGTACGAACATCAAAAAAGATGGCTGCCCTTGGATTTTTTTTTTACGTCCTATTCACATATTGCTATACTCATAAGGCACATGTGGGGACAAAAAATTATGGCTTCTATTAGTACAAAAAAGTGTTCCTTGATTCTTCTTTTAGAGTTTGATTCACTTTCTAAAGATCATCCTGAAATTATATCTAATTGACCATGAACATTTTATTAATTAATGTCATGATAGTTCAAATAAAAATGCTCTTGCTTTTAGCCAAAGGCAATGACAAGAGTTACAAAGCAAAGCTAGTAAACAAAATCCATAAAACTAGACATACAACAATAAAAGAATATTGAGTTTCTGTGTATATAAAAAGGCTACTCTTAAAAGTTAATTGCAAGAAATGTTTCGGCAAACAAGAGAAGATAAAAGATGTATAAGGAAAAAAGATGATGGAAACGAAGAAATTTAATGGAAATAATAGAATGAATCAGAATTTTCTAAGTGAAAGAAGTAAATCACAACTCTCTAGAAAACAAAATCTGGTATATTTGCTTTTTCAAAACTAAAGTTGATCTATTACAAATGCTATGACTCTTCGTATAAATAGTTATTTACTAAGCATCAATATTTCTTTTCTTATCTATAAAATGGGGAGGGTCATCAATCCCCAGCCAGCCAATTCTGAAAAACCTATGAGAACTGTAAAATTAAGATACATGGGCCCGGGTGTGATAGTGCACACCTGTAATCCCAGTACTTGGGTATTTGAGACCGGAAGATCACAAGTTCAAGGCCAGCCTCAGAAACTTAGTGATAACCTCAGAAACTTAGTGAGACCCTGTTTCAAAATAAAGAGCAAAAAGAGCTTGGATGTAGCTCAGAGGTAGAATGCTCCTGATTCAATCTTAATCTCCTGGAAAGCTGAGTCTGTATAATGGTCCCACCCACAACAATCTTCATGTCATTTATGGGTTGCAAGAGTTCCCCGGAGAATGCCAGCTAGAGGATAGCCCTGCTGTTTTCATCTCTCTGGTACCACTGCCTCCTTCTTCTGGTCTAAAGTCCCTCAAATCTCTGAGTATCCATTCTGATGCAGTCTTGAACCACCCTCAGCACAAAGGTGGACACAGACCCTAGTCAGGGCAGTTAGTCTTCCCTGGGGTTTTGCTGCTGGTGCCAATGTCCCCCTAATACCCAACAACAACAATTAACAGAAATGAATGATAGAATGAGCCAGAATTTTCTAAGTGAAAATTCACAGAGTGAAGAAACGACTTCTCTTGTTTCTGATTTTAGAGGAAAAGGTTTCAGTTTCTCCCCATTCAGTCTAATGTTGGCTTTAGATATGTCATATATAGCACATGTTATGTTAATGTAGGATACTTCTGTACCTAGTTTCTTCAGGGCCTGTAGCCTGAAGGGATGTTGAATTTTTTGAAGGCTTTTTTCTGCATCTATTGAGATGATCATGTGATTCTTGCCCTTATTCTCTTTATTTGGTGTACTATGTTTATTAGTTTACATATGTTGAACCATTCTTGCATCCTTGGAATGAAAAGAACTTGATTATGGTGTATTATATTTTTAGTGTTGAATTTGGTTTGCAAATATTGAGAATTTTTGCAACTATGTTTATCAAGGATATTGGTCTATAGTTTCTTTTTTGTTGTGTCCTTATCTGGTTTTAGTATCAAGGTGATACTGCCTTTGTAGTTAGAGTTTGGAAGCATTCCTGCCCTTTCTATTTCATGGAATAGTTTAAGGAGCATAGGTATGAGTTCTTCTTTAAAGGTCTGATAAAGTCCATCAGTGAATCTGTCCAGTTCTGGGCTTTTCTTTGTTGGGAGACTGTTACTGCTTCAATCTCATTGCTTGTTATTGTGATCTGTTCAGGTTTCCTCTATCCTCTTGGGTCAATTTTGGTAGGTTGTATGTGTCTAGAAGTTTATCCATTTCTTCTAGATTTTCCAATTTATTGGGATACATGTTTTTCAAATAGTCCCTAATGTTTCTCTGGATTTCAATGGCATCAAGTGGTAATACCCACCTTATCATCTCTAGTTTTAATAACTTGGGTATACCCTCTATTTTTGTTAGTTTGGCTAAGGGTTTATAAATCTTGTCTTAAAGAACCAACTCTTTGCATCATTAGCTTATTTATTTGAGACCTCTCTGGGTTTTTTCAATGTAGACTCTCATACCTGTTCTCTCCCACAAATTATTGTATAATTTTTTCCATTCTCATTTGCTTCTAGAAAATTTTTAATTACCTTCCTGACTTCTTCAATAACCCACTGATCATACAAAAGTGTATTGTTCAATCTTCACATGTTTATATAGTTTCTCTTGCTATTGATTTATAATTTCACTCCATTATTGTCTGATAAAATGCAAATAACTATTTCAATATTTTTGTGGATATTATGACTTGCTTTATGGCCTAAAATAATATCTATTTTAAAATAATATCTATTTTAGAGAAAGTTCCATATGAGCTGCTAAAAATAATGTGTATTCTGCTGTTGTTAGAATATTCTGCATATGTCTATTAAGTTAATTTGATCTATAGTGCAGTTTAACTCTGTCTGTTGATTGTTTGTCTGGATGACCTATAAATTTGTGGGAGTAGGATATTAAAGCCACCCACTATTATTGTACTGGGGCCTATCTGTCCCTTTATGTCAAGTAGTGTTTGTTTTATGAAATTGGGTGCACCAAGGTTCTGTGCAAATATATTTATAATCCTTATATCTTTTTATTGGATTGTTCTCTTTACCCTTGTTCTTCTTTGTCTCTCTTGACCGATTTTGGCTTGAAGTGTGCTTTTTTGGGTATGAATATAATTACTACTGCTTATTTTTAGATTGAACTGGCATGGAATATTATTTTCCATTCTTTTACTTTCAGTCTGTGTACATCTTTGATGGTGAGGTGTATTTCTTGCAGGCAACATAGAGTTGGGTTTGCTTTTAATCCAATCTGCCATTCTATGTCTTTTATTTGGAGGATTAAGACCATTTACATTTAGGGTTAATATAGAAAGGTATGTACTAATTACCGAATGAATCTTTGATTAATTCATAATTTTCATTTGCCTATCTATTATTCTAGTGAAATTTATTCTTTGTGTGTATGTATGTGTGTGTGTGTGTGTGTGATACTGGGGATTTAACCCAGGGAATTCTAACTCTGAGCTACACCCTGAACCCTTTTTAAATGTTTTTATTTTAAAACAGGGTCTTGCTAAGTAGCTGAGGCTGACCTTGAACTGGCCATCCTCCTATCTCACCCTCTCAAGTACTGGAATTACAGGCATGCACCACCATGCCTAGCTTCTAATGAAATTTATTATTTATTGTCCACTCTTAGTTGTGTTTATCTTCCTCTTCTGTGCATAGGATTCTGTTAACTATCTTCTGCAACACTAGCATAGAGGTTATGAATCCCTTTAGCTTATGTTTATCTTTAAAAGTCTTTATTTTTCCTTTGATTCTGAGGGATAGCTTTTCTGGATATAGTAATCTAGGTTGTCAGTTACTTTCTTTCAAGGCTTGGAATACATCATTCCATTACCTCCTGGCCCTTAAAGTTTCTGATGAGAAATGTGCTGATATTTTGATGGGTTTGCCTTTATAACTGACTTGGCAATTCTCTCTTGTAGCTTTTAATATTATTTTTGTTGTTGTTGTTGTTCTGAATTTTTGGCATTTTAAATATATGTTGTAGAGGTTTTTTGTTGTTTTGTTTTTTACTAGTCATGTATATTTGAGGTTCTAAATGCCTCCAGTACTTGAATGTCTATCTCATTCCTAAGATTTGGGAAGTTTTCTGTTTTGGGGTTTTTGGGGGGAGGGGTACTAGGGATTGAACCCTGGGGCATTCTACCCCCAAGCTACATTCCCAGCCCTATTTTTTATTCTTTATTTTGAAACAGGGTCTCACTAAGTTGCGGAGGGCCTCACTAAGTAGCTGAGGCTGGCCATGAACCTGCAAACCTCCTGTCTCAACCTCCCAAGTACTGGATTACAAGCATGTGCCACCATGCCTGGCTAGTTTTCTGTTATTTTACTGAGCAGGTTTTCTATCTCATTAGCCTGTATCTCAATTCCTTAAGACTTATGATTCTTAAGTTTGGTCTTTTAATATTATCCCAGAGATCTTGTTTATTCTGCTTATAGTTTCTTACATTTTTTCTTTAGTACTATCTGAATGTACTAGTTCATCCACCTTGTCTCCAATCTGTGGTATTCTTCCTACTTGATCTAGTTATTGATGGTACTTTCATCTGGGATTTTATTTGACTTATTGAGCTTTTCATTTCAAAGGTTTTTGCTTGGATCCTTTTCAGAATCTCTATCTCTTTATTCTGAAATGCCCTTTTATATCTTGCAGTGTCTTCCTTAATTCATTATCTGTTTATTTGTATCTTCTTTGAATTTATTGATCATTTTAACAATCAATTTTTTTAATTCTCTGGCATTTCATTCACCTTGATACCCATGGATTTGGGCATTGGGTACTAATAAGCTTTTGAAGGCATCCTGTTGCCTTGTTTTCTACGCTTCTTGTGTTTCTATATTGAGATTTGTGCATTTTGGGGGATAGATAACTTTTCCACTATTATGTGAGGGGCTTTTTAGAAGCAGCTTTTTCTTTATGATGTATCCTGGGCTGGGAGCATAGCTCAGCATTAAAGCATGTTCTATTAAAGCATGTTCCCATCCAGCATGTTCCAAGGACAAGATTCAATCCCTAGCACTCCTTTGAGAGAATTGAATAATCACCAATAACAGCAACAACTTAAAAGTGAACTATATATCAACATATAATAAAAACTCACTTAAAACAGTCTCTGCAACTCTACTAACCAAAGAGAAGAAAGAAGTAATATTAATATAGAATAGGCTAAAAATTAGGCATTAACAGAAGTAAAATTAATACTAAAATATAAAAAGCATGTGAGGGAAGTAAGACAAGAAGAAATGAGAAGAGAAAGGAAAGAAAAAAGAGAATGGAAAAGAATGAAAATGGAAGAAAATAAATTAAGAGGAAAAATTCAATTAAAGAATTTTGAAAATACAAAAAGTTAAGATAAAAGTATGAAAAAACAAATTATGAAGGGAAACAAAACAATATAGAACACAATAAAAGTGAAAGTAAAAACAAAAAAAGAAACTAAGATTTCCCCTTGCCAAGGTATTTTAAATGGAGACTCTTCTTTCCAGGAAAATTTCCTAATTTTCTAAATATAGGGAGTAGGGTACAACTACTACTGTGTCTTCCTTCTCAGCTCCAGCCCAAACAGTCCAAACCAGTTAGGATAGACATAGGCTAAGCTTTACCCCTCCATGTCTGTTTGCAAGTGCTAAAGTAAAGTTGTCCATGGAAGGGCTAGATTCACACCCAATACCTCTGCCTTCTGAACTCAGGAACAGGGGTGCAGCTACATTAGGAGCTGCCGACCAACCTACTCGCCTTGTCTGCAGAATCTATGAATGAATCCAGATGGTGCTCCTTAGGTCCAGAGACTCTCAGTCATTGTGCCTGTGAATGCAGACATGTCCAATCTGTGGTGCCATAACCTCTGAATACCTCTGAGCATGGAAGACGTAAACAGGCCCACGGGTTCTGTGCTGGGGGTGGGGGGAAGCCACTGGAAGCACACTTCCCACCAGTCCCAGCCTCAGCCCTCCAAGACTCAGCTCCCTCAAAGACCCACGCACAGCTGTTCTCACTCTCTATCACAAAGCTCAAACCATCAATTTTAAATGGAAGTACCCCTGCTTCCTTCTGCCCCGCACACAATACCTCCCACCACCCAGAGTTCTCAGTGGACCTGTGTCACACTTTCCTTAGCCCCAATTGACTCTCTGGGTGGGCGCCCACTGAGTCATTGAATAGGAGTGGCCATTGGGTCTTGGAAACATAAAAATAAATAAAAATAAAGAATTGAACCTCCTACACTAAAAGCTTAGACAAGGGGACTCTTCTTAAGATGGCATCCAGTTACAGCACCATCTGATGTGCTGGTAAGTGTAGGGAACCTCTTCTCCTGCACTAGCTCTGTATACAGAATCCAGGTCTCCTATCAGCTCAGCACACTTGCCCAGTAGTGGAGCCTGCATTTTCATAGAGTTGGGATTCTCCCTTCCAGCCCACTGAAGAGGTGCTTCCCCTTCCCCACAAGCTGCTGTGCATTTGGTGCTGGTGCATTCTATTTCCCTTATTATTTGTCCTATTATTCCAAAGCCCGTATTTCTGGGCTTCACCCCATCATTGGCTCTCTCAAGTTGCACTTCAGCACCTTCCTCCAGCCCCTGCCTCACCAGGCAGCCGCACGCCTGTTGACTGTTCGATCTCATCGAGCAGCCGGTAAATGCTGAGTGCCTTCAGGCCACCGCCTTTTTCTCTCTCTCCTCAATTTCATTTTTCCTGCTTCCCAGTTTTCTAGTTGTAGTTTTGATGCCTGCTTTACTTAGCATTGCAGACAAAGTAGATCGTCTCATTTGTTTGCCCTTCATCCTCACACTCAATGTCTAACATGCAAGTAATCATCTTTATCCTGCACTCTCTCTTCTGTGCTCCCAATATTGTAAAGAATATCATTTTCCATCACTCCGCAGTCATCGGGCTTATAATTTCAGAATCACCAATGATTCGTTCCTTCCCCTCATCTCAGGCAGTGGCCAGACCCTGTCAAAATCTCCTTTTCACTGTTTCCTGAGTCAGAGCCCTTTCTTCTGTTGTAATGCCGACACTCTCACTATCACAAATTTCAGTTATTTCACGGTATCTCTGTCCTCATATCCAGCCCAGGCTTGTTCAAAGTGTGGTTCATAAGCCATCATTACCAGAATCAACTGGCAACAGGTGAAATATGGAAACACCTTAGCAACTGCCAGACCTATTGAATCTCTCTGGGGGCTTGTTTGAAAATCCACATTTTAAATAAACCATGACCTGGATAATTGTATGTTACACTTGAATATCACAGAGTAAGTCCAGTGGTTCTCATTTCTGGCTGCTGATTTCAATCACCTAACAAGCTTTTTCAAAATAATGATAGCCATGTCTCTCATTCAGAGATGTTGATTTAATTAGTCGGGAGAGGAGCCCAAGTACCAGTTTTGTTTTGTTTTTAATTACATTAATTATTCTAATGCGCAGCCAAGAAGTGGATGGCTGGAGTAGAGGACTCTGGAGGCTCCAATTGGTTCTCAAGTCCTGCCATCCTACCTTCCCTTTAGCAGGAACTTTCAAACAAAATGGTTGGTAGGAAGCCATCTCACCAAAATAGCATTTATAATACTGGTTGTGTGTGTGCGTGTGTGCGTGGGGGGGGGGGTTACTGGGGATTAAACCCAGGGGCATTCAACCTCCAAGATATACCCCCAGCCCTTTTGTTTTGTTTTGTTTTGGAAACAGGGGTTTGCTAGGTTGCAGAGCCCTTGCTCTCTCCCTTTCTCTGCTTCCTGCCACCATGCCCTGAGCTCCAGACCCTGGCTTTACATGGACTGAACCCGGAATCTCCAAGAAACCATGAGCAAATAAATCTTCCTCCTTCTAAGTTGCATGGTCAGTCATTTGGATTACAGCGGTGAGAATGTTGACTGGCACAGCCACTGTTCACATCAACACTTCATTCCCCTGGGGATGCTTCCAGCCAAGGACTGAGCACAGCAGAGGTCCTAGAACCAGCCTCTCTTGCCAGGTCCAGGATCCTCTATGGGCGATCTTCTTCCTAGATCCTCCCTTGTGGAGATGTTCTCAGAGCTGCACTGCAGTGTCAGGCTCATTCCACCAAATCTACCTTCCTTCTCTCTTCTTTTGGTAGGTTTCTGACCAGAATGGTTGTCTGTGAGTTCTCCTTGCATGCCCTAATCATTCTCCCTTTACTCTTCGCAAGCACTTCCCTCAGCAACTCCCCTGCACTTCTATTTCTGTCTTGATATCTGTTTCCTGGAGGACCTGAGCTGACACAGGTAGCACAAAGATTGACCCAAGAAACAACAGTTATATGGGGTCTGAGGAATGGTTCATCCCACTGGAATATTATCCCAGGTTACCACTGATCAAGTGTTTGGAAATCAGGCTACACCTTCTTCCAAGGATTATCTGTGCCCCACATCCCACTTGGCTATGGGTTCTTCTGGCCTTCTGAGGGCTAAATGGAAGGCTGAGCCTCTTCTGGCTCAATCCTCCATCCCCGTCCTTTCAAAGGTGTCAGACCTGCAGCAACATCTGGAGGTTCTTCCTGCCTATTCATGTGTCTTCTCCCTCTGTCCTTCACAGGCATTTCCTCCAATAAATGCCCTGAAGTTCTAGTCCCTTCTTGACATCTGCCTCCTGAAGGACCTGAACTAACACATAACCTTGGTTCCTTTGGTATCATGGGTTTACCATATGCAAATTTTAGACTTCCAAGGTCACCATGCTCACCTACATCAAACCAAGGAAGGGGCATCGGTATGAAGGTTCCTGAGTACAAGATTGTTACAGGCCAGGCCTGAAAGCGATACACATTGCTTCCACTCAAATTCCAACAGCTCACCAGCTGCTGGGTGTATATTTACCTTCTTATTTTTAGCAATTTGACATGCCCTAGAGAGGACCACAACTTTAACCATTTGAGCAAATTTAGCTTCTGGTAAGGCGTTGGATTTTACAAGAGTCTAGAATTGCTATTGCATACCCCATCTTGTAAGATCCCCTTTGCATTTTTAAGTTAAGAATCATTAATAAATAATGTTAGGTCAGACTTCAGCACTGGGTATCCATCCAAAAGTTCTCTTCTGGGTGTGGATACTTCTCGAACTACAGAAACATAAACACATGACTTTCTTTTATTGGTTAAGGGAGCATTAGGAGCATTTTAAGAATCTCCTAAAAATAAGCTTCCTTCAATACAATAGATCTGTCACTTTATGTATAGATCCCTTGTTAAGTTTGTAGAGGTTGTACCACATTCTGACTGTTATCCCAAAATAACAGTTGGGACAGGACAGGACTCAAGACAGAAATTCCTACTACTTGAGTGGTTTTAATAAACCAAGGCCGAGAAAGTTTACTTCCTCTCTTTCTACAACTACTACCCACCTTCTAGTTTACCTTTAAAATGTATTCAATATTCTGACAATACAAGACGTTTTACTTTAACATAAAACTACTCTCCTTTTTCCCCTTTTTTGTATGGGCTACCCATCAATTTGCATGTCTTCTTGCTTTTCAGACTACTGAAGCATTTCACTCTAGAGTGCTGATGTCCTAAGGCAGTGGGCTTAATGGTAGGTATAGTTAGTGGCCGTGAGACTAACATGAAGGCTGTATTTTTATCGATTGTATTTCTAGATAATTCCTCTTGGAAGTTTAGAAGAAGGAGAGAAAGTTTTCAAGTGCCAATATTTCCCTCCAGTGACACCATTGTATGGGTTTAGGATGTCTGAGCTTTGGGGTTTTTGCTAATATGGAACATTGATTCTTCTAACTGGCCCTTCTGCCTGCAAGTATCATAGAATTTATTCATAGACTGTTTTGTGTGTGGTACCGGGGATTAAACCAAGGGGCACTGTACCTCTGAGCTACACCCCAGCCCCTCTACATTTTATTTTGAAACAGGGCCTCACTATGTTGCTGAGGGTCTCACTAAATAGCCTACGCTCTCCTCAAACCTGCAATCCTCCTATCACGGCCTCCCAAGTATTGGGATTACAGGCATGCATCACTATGCCCAACTTATTCATAGACTTTTGATCCTGTTTTTGTCTTTCTTACTTTAAGCATCAATTGTTATATCTAAAAATCCAGAAGTTTGTTTTTATTTCTAGCTTATTTACTTTCTAAGATATTCAGCCTTATGTAGGAGATCTTTTAAATTTGCATTTTCCATTCTAGTTTATTTATTTTTGACTAATTCCTCTATTTCAGGTCTAAATCCACTTACAAAAAGAGAAGACAAGGCTCCCTTGCTAAGGCTGCTAGATATAGCCCAAATATTGCTTGAAAGTTGTCTGCAATCCATTCTTTTTTACTATTTTTATTTTTTAAGTTGACATACATATAATATTTGTACATATTCATGGGGTACAATGTCATGTTTTGATTTGTGTATATGTTATACAATGATCAAATCATGGAAATTAGCATATCCATTACCATAAGTTTTTATCATTTCTTCATGTTAAATACATTTAAAACCCTCTCTCCTAACTATTTGAGCTATGCAATGCATTACTGTTAACTCTATCTGGAATCTCAGTTTTAAGTTTCCTATTCACTTTTATTTTATTTGCCATTTTGGAGCTTTACCCAACCTCCCCCCGGGAAAGGCTTCTACAATGTCCTAATGTAATATACTGTTTTTTCTTGCCTTCTCAAAGCCATTATTAAATTAGGCAGAGCTGGGTTATTTAAATTCTCTCTTTGTCTTTCCCACCCTGTGATTTTAATCTAAGGAGGCTAAGTCAAATGAAGTAGTTGGTACAGATATGATAATCCAGAACAGCAAATACATAATAAAATAGCAAATGCTGCAGATTTCTGTCTATCTTGCTAAGGTTTAAAAATCTGTAAGTACAGTTCTTCACTCAGCTCTAGACTATCGTTTAAATTCGGCTTCTATACATACTGGTCTTTTTTCTAGTATTTTCTTAATGTGGTTGTTATTTTCTTGAGGAAGAAGAAGCTTAACTTGATTAGGTGGCCAGAGGAAGGACTAGAAGGAAGAGAGCACTATGAATTAGAGAGGGGGGTGTGTAGGGAGGGTGAGTTCGTGAACAGGAGTGAACTAGAGCTTTTCTGAGCAAGGATAACCTTGGCCTTAGCATGTTGGCTTGTGAGCTTCATGGCTCAGCAATTTTAAACAAGCTGGCCATTGAACTTTGAGTGTTGGCCATTGAGTGTTGTTATTATTTCCTAATACCCCTGGCCTTCTTAAATGCATTAATTCTGACATGTCTAAAATTTACCCAAATGGACATTGTTATTCTAAAATGAAAATATATTTGCCATTTAATAAGTAAATTACAAAAGTTAAGATTACGGCTCAACATCGGATAGGAAACAGTTCTTGAGGAGAAGAGAAAGATAAAGACAAACAAGAAAAAAGGCCTAAGAAAAGGTCATGCAGTCAGCTACCAAATAATGACTAACCCCAAAACGTTTATGCTATAGTTTGGGTCTGGAATGTTCCCCAAAGACCCGGGTGTTAGAAGCTGGGTCCCCAGTGTGGCACTATTGGGAGGTGGTAGGATCCTTAAGAAGTGGGGCTCAGTGGGAGGTCTTCAGGTCGTTGAGAGGGGGCATGTCCTTGAAGGGGACAGTGGGACCACAGCTCCTGCCTCTTCCTTTCCTTTCCTTCCTCTTCCTTTCTTGTCACAGATTGATGACAAAGAATAACAAAAGAAATTCAGCAAGAAGAGCTCACAGAAGCAAGTTAGAGTTCAGATCATTTTTGAGGTAGACTTATCCGGCAGGAGGTATAAAGGACAAGTAAAATTTAGGCTCAAGTGCCAAATAAACATATTTGTTAACCCAAGGAACTCTTAGAGTGCTGTTATGTGAGGGTCTTCAGAATGATTTGGGTGGAGTCTGGAATGCCAAAGGATATGACCATTATTTAAAACCTGTGATTAAAATGTTGTGTTTATTACCTACTTGAAGCCAGGCGTGGTGTTGCACACTTGTAATTCCAGTACTTAGGAGGCTGAGACAGGAGGATCGCAGGTTTGCGGCCAGCCTCAGCTACTTAGTGAGGCCCTCTGCAACTTAGTGAGACCCTGTTCCAAAATAAAGATTAAAAAATAGGGCTGGGGGGGTAGCTTGGAGGTAGAATGCCCCTGGGTTCAATCCCCAGTACTACAAAGAAATAAAAAATAAAAATAAAAATATTACCTACTTGAATAAGAGAGAGCTATGCTAGTCATAGGAGACTTCACTGAGCATAAATCAATGAGACTATAGGAAGCAGAGACAATTACTAATTTTCCACAGCATTGGGGGGAAAAGGCAGGAGTGGGAAGACGTCAGCCTCAGAAATGTGTTTTGTGCTGGTTGTGGGCACTGGAGGGGACTGGCACCAGCCCTGAAGCCCGCTCACTGGAGTGAGTCCAGCAGCAATTGACTGACTTTCATAAGGCAGTGCTGATTGGTGGCTTTCAAAGATATGCTCACTGAAGCAAGTCACTGCTGATTGATTTAAAGCCAGGTCTGGGGTCACCGTTACCATGGCTATGAAGCTGTTAGTCTCTTCTCATTCTCAGCCTCTTGATTTAGACAAACAAAGAGCTAAAGGGGAAATAGCATTACTAATTCCAAATAGATTACACCCATTTCTCCCCCTGTGTCTATGACTAGTCACTAGTTTCAAAGGAAATGGAATGGGCCCGGCTGGGCTTGCTTCCCGCAGAACCATGTTGCTGACTTTATTGCTTCCTGGGGTCTCTAGGCGACTGTGGATTGATTAATAACTTCTTTCTGCCTTTGACTACAGTCCCGGGTGTGACTGATGATAAAGTAGGTAGTTTTTGTTTTCCAGATTCATTCTTTCATTTTCCTTTTCAAAGGAAAAGTTTTTCACCTTCCCAGTCCTCTTGGATTTCTGCTGCTCCTTTTAGCTTCTGTGTAGTGGTTAGTGCCTCTGCATTTGGGACTGAATCGATATATACACAAGGCAACAAATTCTGCTAATGTGAATATGCCCAACTTTTCAAAACGGGGATTCGCTGGATGATAGACAGGACATACCCAGACAAAATAACTAAAAAATGTACAGCTACAGGTTCTCAAGGCTAAAGGAGTTATAGAAGCATTGAGTACTAAAATAATTCAGAGGTGACAGCAACACTGTGCCCTGGGTGATGGGGTAGGGCGTCACAGATGGGATGGGACCTGATCTCATTCTAAAATTCCACTAGTCTCTCAATAGGCAGAGAGAAGAAAGCATTAAATGTGGAAAACAGAACATTCTACCAAGTCAAGGTAGAAATGTATTTGGTATCTTTAAAGATAATGAGGAGTTGTGCTTCTAGTTACTATGTAGAAAGTATAGCAGGAAACTAATACCCTTTTCTCTTACAATCAAATGACATAATAAGCTACAAACACAAAGATAGAAACTTTGAAATCATTATCAATAACTATAACAAGCAAGTCTTAGCAAATGCAAAAAATATTGAAATAATCTCTTGCATCTTTTTGGATCACAATGGAATGAAATTAGAAACCAACAGCAAGAAAAATTCCAGAAACAATGTAAATACATGGAGATTAAAACGTGTGTGTGTGTGTGTGTGTGTGTGTGTGTGTGTGTGACCAGGAATTAAACCTGGGGCATTCTACCTCTGAGCTACACTTCCAGCCCTATTTTATTTTTTATTTTTAAACAAGGTCTCATTAAGTTGCTAAGGGAACAAAACACTTTTGAATGATCAGCTGGTTATTGAAGAAATTTGGGGGAAGGAGATAAAATAATTCTTAGAATCAAACAAAAATGGAAACAGCACATCAAAACCTGTGGACTATAAAGAAGCCAGTTCTAAGAAGGAAGTTTATAGCTATGAGTACCAAATTAAAAAGAGAGAGGGAGATATCAAACAACCTAATGACACATCTCGAACTATTAGAAAAGCAAGAAGAAATCAATCCCAAAACCTGTAGAAGGAAAGAAATAATAAAAATCAGAGCCAGATGTGGTATAACTGGATCATATGGTGGATCCATTCCCAGTTTTCTGAGGAATCTCCACACTGACCTCCATAGTGGCTACCCTAATTCAAAATCCCATCAACAATGTAGAAGAGCTCCTATTCCTCACCACATCCCCCACATCCTCACCAGCATTTATTGTTTTTTGACTTCTTGATGATTGCCATTCTAATTGGGGTTAGATGGAATCTCAGTGTAGTTTTAATTTGCATCTCCCTGATTGCTAATGATGTTGATCTTTCCAAAGGGACTGAAATGAGAATATTGTAGTAATACATGCATATCCATGTTTATAGCAGCACAATTCAAATAGCCAAATTATGGAACCAACCCAAGTGTCCATCAACAGATGAGTGGATCACAAAATTATGGAATATACACACAATGAAATTCTACTCAGTAATCAAGAAGTACAAAATAATGTCATTTGCAGGAAAATGGATAGACCTGGAGAATATTATGTTAAGTGAGATTAGCCAGTCACAGAAAGTGAAGGTCCATATGTTTTCTCTCATGTGCAGAAGCTATGGAGTAATTGGGATATAAGAGGGACTTCAAATAATAAAGAAGAAACTCCAATGGAGTGAGGGAGGTGGTCTTGGAGAGGATGGGTGGGGGAGAGGCAGAATTAGTGAAGGAAACACTTCAACTGACATTATGTACATATGTGAGAATACCAATGTCAATCTCAGTATCATGTATGGGGAGGGGGAGGAGTGGGGAGGAAGCCGGGGGAGAGCTCACCAAGTGCTGTGTGCATGTATGTCACTATCACTATCAACTACATTATGGTGTGCGACCATAATGCACCAATACATGTATAAAAATAAAATAAAATACATTAGAATATATCATAAGAATCATAGATAAAAATTAACAAAATAGAAACTAAAAGAATAATACAAAAGATCAATGAAGTAAGCCAGGTGTGGTGGTGCACGCCTGTAATCACAGTACTTGGGAGGGTAAGACAGGCAAATTGCAGGTTCAAGACTTAAGCCTCGGCAACTTAGCAAGACTCTCAGGAACCTAGTGAGACCCTGTTTCAAAATAAATAATTTTTTAAAAGGGCTGGGGGTGTAGCTCAGAAGTAGGATGCCTCTGAGTTCAATTCCCAGTACAACACACACACACACACACACACACACACACACACCAATGAAACAAAGAATTGGTTCTTTGAAAAGATGCACTAGATTTATAAACCCTTAGCCAAACTAACCAAAACATAGAAAAGACCAAAAGTATTAAAGTTAGAGACAAAAATGAGGCTATTACAACAGCCACAACTGAAATGCAGAGGATCATTAGGGACTTATTTCAAAACATATTCAAATAAACTGGAAAATCTAGAAGAAATGGGTAGATTTGTAGACACATACAACCTACCAAAACTGAACCAAGAGGAGATAAGAAATCTAAACTGACAAGGACCCGAAGGACCATGCAGAGACCAGTTGGTTAAAACAGAACATACATTCTCAAAGATTGCATCTTTTGTTATTAAGATTCTTTTCCCTCCTTAACTTAGGCCAACTTCTTTATATGTTTTTAATGTACATGCACACAACACTGGGTATATTTCCCTCCAGATCCCACTCCCTTCCCTTCCCCATACATGCCATCGAGATTAGTATTGATAGCCGGGCGTGGTGGCGCACGCTTGTAATCCCAGTACTTTGGGAGGCGGCGACTGGAGGATCCGGGTTCACGGCCAACCTCAGCGCGCATGCACGCGCAATCTTTCTCTCTCCTCTCTCTCTCTCTCTCTCTCTCTCTCTCTCTCTCTCTACCTAGTGAGGCCCTCCGCAACTTCGTGAGACCCGGTTTCAAAAATAAAGCATAAAAAATAGGGCCAGGGGTGTAGTGCGGAGGTAGAACACCCCTGAATTCAATCCCCGGTACCGCAAAAAAAAAGAGATTAGTATTGTTAATTTTGTATACGTACATAGCATTATTTGAGCTGTTTCCTTTATCAAGTCTCCTTCTCCCCTCCCTTCACCCTCTCCCTCACTCCAATGGAATCTCTCCTCCTTCATCTGAAGTCCCTTTTGTTACTTAATTTCTCTCTAGTTTCTACATATGAGAGAAAAACACACAATTAGCACCATATTCTCTAGTGCCATCTATTTTCCTGCAGATGACATCCACATGTGTGTATAACACAGTTTTGTAATCCATTCATCTGGTGATGGATACCTAGGCTGGTTCCATAATTTGGCTATTTATTTTTGATGTTTGAAGAATAATTTCAAAGAGCAAACATTTTTAACAAGCCAAGGAAAGTTATATGGACTACATCTAATGTGTGTTGGAATATAAAATGCCACATAATCTCATTCATATGTGGAATCTTTTTTTGTGTGTGTGGTACCGGGGATTGAACCCAGGGGCGTTCTACCTCCGCGCTACACCCCCGGTCCTATTTTTTATACTTTATTTTGAAA
>PVJS01015982.1:8986-38200 GCA_004027185.1 Glis glis
CTGCCTAGGAGTGGAATTTCTGAATCATACGGTAGTTATACATTTTGTTTGAGAGACTGCTTACCTTGTTTCCAAAGTGGTGGTACCACTTTCTATTCTACCAGCAATGTATTAATAAGAGTTCCTGTGTGTGTGTGTGTGTGTGTGTGTGTGTGTGTGTGTGTGTGTTTTACTGGGGATTGAACTCAGGGGCATTCTACTTCTGAGCTATATCCCCGCCCTTTTTATTTTTTGTTTTGAAATAGGGTCTTGCTAGGTTACTGAGAGTCTCACTATGTTGCTCAGGCTGTCCTCACACCTGCAATCCTCCTGTCTCAGCCTCCTAAGTACTGGGATTGCAGGTGTGTACCACCACGCCCAGCTATGTCTTTCATATTTCATCATGAATTTTAGAATCAGCTTATTAAGTTGTGCAGCAAAGCCTGCTTGGTTATTGGTTGGAATTGTGCTAAAATCTATAGATCAGTTGGAAGAGAACTGATATCTTTTTTTAATTTTCACCATTTTTTATTATTTATTTATTTATTTTATTTATATCCATTTACTGGTGCATTGTAATTATACATTTGATAGGTGTCAGGTCAGAAGAATCATACATGCACACATTGCCCATTTAGCCCTCCCTCAAATCCCACCCCATTCCCTCCCCGTTCCCTCCCTTCAGTGCTTTGCACAGTGATTTGAGTTTTATAAGTTGGGATATATACCTCATGCGCTTTAGTGTGTTTCCCTCCACCTCCCTCCCAACTCCCTCAGTTAGGTCATCTTCTTTGTTCATCTAAAGGAGAACTGATATCTTAACAATATTTAGTCTTCTGGTGCGTGGACAGGGATATTTTCTCCAATTATTTATGTCTCCCTTAAGCAATATTTCATAGTTTTCAGTGTAAATGTTTTTACATTTTTTGTCAGATTTATCTCTAAGTATTTCATATTTTTGAAAGTTTTCTAAATGTTAATTTTGTGTGTGTGTGTGTGTGTGTGTGTGTGTGTGTGTGTGTGTTAGTTACTGGGGATTGAACCCAGGGGCATTTTACCTCTGAGCTACATCCCCAGCCCTTTTTATTATTTGGAAACAGGGTCTAAATTGCTGACAGCCTCACTAAATTGCTGAGGCTGAATTCGAACCTACGATCCTCCTGTCTCAGCCTCTCAATATTGGGATTACAGGCGTGCACCACCACGCCTGACTCTCTAAATGTTAATTATTAAAATCAATTTCTGATAGTTCATTACTAGAAAATACAAATAGCTCTGTGTCGTGGTGCACACCTGTAATCCCAGTACTTGGGAGGCTGTGACAGGAGGATTACAGGTTCAAAGCCAGCCTCAGCAACTTAGCGAGGCCCTCAGCACTTAGACCCTGTTTCAAAATAAAAAATAAAAAGGGCTCAGAGGTAGAAACACCCCTGAGTTCAATCACCAGTACCATAAAAAGACAAGAAAATAGAAATGATTTTCTTACGTTGATCTTGTAGTTTCTGCTCTTGCTAAACTGACTTGTAGTTCTGGTAGCTTTTCTGTAGGTTCCATTGAATTTTCTAGATGATCATGTCTGCAAATGAAGACAGTTTTACTTCCTCCTTCCCAGTCTGTATACCTGTTGAGTAGAAGCAGTGAGAGTGGACATCTCTGTCTTGTTCATAATGTTAGGGGGAAAGCAGCCAGTCTTTCACCATTAAGTATGATGTCAGCTGCAGGCTTTTCATTTTTACTCTTTCTCAGGTTGAGGAAAATTCTCTTTTATGTCTGGTTTGATGAGAGTCGAATTTATCAAATACTTTTTTCTGTGCCTGTTGAGATTTTTTAAAGTTAGTATGATGACTTACCAACCTCGCGTTTCTTACTTGGTCGTGATTTATTATCCTTTTATGTATCATTGATTGATGCAGGGTCTGATCTACCATTAATCCCACCTAGCATGTTTTTTATCCTACACGTTGTAGTTTTCTTCTGTAGAAGTAGAATTCCATTCTTTTAAAACATTTTCCATTTCTCTGCTCTTTGAACATATGAACACATTTGTAAAACTTGTTTACTGTCTTGCCTATCAGCTAACATTTTTATGGTGCCAGTT
The DNA here is from genome assembly GCA_004027185.1 of Glis glis. NCBI lineage: Eukaryota > Metazoa > Chordata > Mammalia > Rodentia > Gliridae > Glis > Glis glis. The sequence continues at coordinate 11,064 of PVJS01015982.1, forward strand.
CTGAGTTGGTGTCGATTGACTCTTCTCATGTTGTCTTACTTGTTTGTGAACCTGGTAAGTTAAACTTTTATTTGATGCCAGACATTGTGAGTTTTACCTTGTCGGTTGTGTGTGTGTGTCAGAGGGTACTGGGGCTTGGACCCAGGGGCGTTGTACCTCTGAGCTACACCTTCAGCTCTATTTTCTTATTTTTTATTTTGAAACAGGGTCTCACTAAGTTGCGGAGGGCCTCATTAAGTTGCTGAGGGCCTCACTAAGTTGCTGAGGCTGGCTGCGAACCTGTGATCCTCTGGTCTCAACCTCCCAAGTACTGGGATTACAAGCCTGCACCACCATGCCCAGCTGCTGGTATCTTTTTAATCCTGAAAATATTCTTGAACTTTGTTCTAAGATGTAGTTAAGTTACTTGGAAACAGTTTAATCTTCTTGAGGTTTTTATTTATGTACATGTTTATTTACTGTAGTGCTGGGGATTGAGCCCTAGGCTTCATGCATGGTAGACAAATACTCTACCACTCCTTCCTTCCTTCCTTCCTTCCCTCCCTCGCTCCCTCCCTCCTGTCACTCAGGGTGGAACCCAGGGGCTCTCTACCCTTGAACTGCACCTCCAGCCCTTTTCCTTTTTTAATTTTGAAACAGGCTCTCGCTGAGTTCCTGAGGCTTTGGCTGTTTGGGGCTGGGAAGGTCCATTGGCCCCTGTTACTCCATCATGCCGGGAAGCAAGGTTGCACATCTACATTAGTTATTGTTCCCCAGTGTAAACAACATTGTTATTTTCAGGTGTTATTTCTGAACCTTTTGCTACAGAAAAACTTTTACTAATACCAGATGGTGTATTAGTTTCCTATTGCTGTTGCTGTAACAAATAGCCACAAATTTAGTGGCTTTAAAACAACACAAATGAGCCGGGCATGGTGGCGCCCATTCTGTAATCCCAGTACTTGGGAGGCTAAGACTGGAGGATTTCAGGTTTGAAGACAGCCTCAGCCACATAGCAAGACTCTCAATAACCTAACGAGACCCTGTTTCAAAACAAAAAATTTTAAAGGACTGGGGGTGTAGCTCAGACGTAGAATGCCCCTGGGTTCAATCCCCAGTACCATAAAAACAAACAAATATACAAAAATCCCCCACACATACATTACCTACAGTTCTGAAATGGGAAATCTGAAATGTCGGCAGGGCTGTGTTCTTCCTGACGCCCCGGGCAGGAATCTGTTGCTGGACTTCCTAGATCTAGAGCTTCCCTGGCTTGTCGCCCCACCCTCCATCTTCAGAAGCCAGCACATTGGGCCAGTTCCTTCTCACGCTGCCATCTCTCTTCCCTTCCACTTTTAAGACTGGACCCACCCTGATAATCCAGAGTTATCCCCAGGTCTTAAAATGAGCTGATTAGACCTTCATTGCATCTGCAGCCTTCATTCTTTCTTGCAGTGACGTGAGCTGTTCACAGGACCCTGAGATTATGACAAGAGCCCCTTGGAGTGGACTGGTGGGCGTTGCTCTGCCCAGGACAGTAGATGGCTTTCAGCACCACTGTCCTCTGCCTTGGACATTTTTCTTTCTTTTTATGATGAAGAATGGTCTTAGCCGAGTGTGGTGGTGCATGCCTGTAATCCCAGTATTTGGAAGGCTGAGACTGGAGGTACTGCAAAAAACGAAAAAAAAAAAAAAAGAATGTTCTTATATAGGATTTGTGTGTGTGTGTGTGTGTGGTACTGGGAATGGAACTCAGGGGCATTCTACCTCCAATCTACACCCCCAGCCCTATTTTTTTATTCTTTATTTTGAAACAACATCTCACTAAGTAGCTGAGGCTGCCTGAGAACCTGTGATCTTCCTGTCTCAGCCTCCCAAGTACTGGGATTAGAAGCGTGCGCCACCACGCTTGGTTTAGGATTTTCCTTTTAACTTTAATCTGTACACATGAAAACATTATTAGAAACAATGAAATTTTATTTATTTATTTATTTATTTATTTATTTATTTATTTATTTGTGGTACTGGTTATTGAACTCAGGGACATTCTACCTCCAAGCTACACCTCCAGGCTGATTTTATTTTTTATTTTGAAACAGGGTCTCACACATTGCTGAAGCTGATCGCGAACCTGTGATCTGCCTATCTCAGCCTCCCAAGCACTGGGATTACAAGCGTGTGCCACCATGCTCAGCCTGAAACAATGAGATTATAAAACTGTACTTTTTTAATGTGTCGATCATGTATAGCTTAGCTGCCATCGATAGCCTTTAGAGGGAGTTTATTTTAATTTCAGATATAACTCAAATGAATTTTTATGGATCATTCACACAGTTTTAAGAATTTCTCAGCCTGTCGTTTTTGGTCATTTGTCAAGCTTGTGAAGTGACTGATTGCCACACATAATCTTAGGAAGTTTCAGCACTGTCCCTGCTGTTTCAGGGGCTTCCCCTCTTACAGTCACGCAGCGCAGCCCTCGGCCCTCAGCTGACCGCTCGCACTCCTGGTCGCTGTTTATCACGCGGGGCAGCTGTGTGCCTCTGCTGTGTGCTCTTCCTATCAGGCTGGTGGCAGTGTCGTCCCCCACGTCACCAATTCCAGCGTGCTCTGACAGATGTCAGTGTTGCAGGCCCAGGGTTTTCTCTCTGACCTTTCCCAGGATCCTCTGTGAAGGCTCGCGTGCACTTACTATTGGCAGAATAATTCATGTACAGCAGCTCTGAGCAATTAGGTTATCATTGTTGCTTCCACAGCTGTCTTTGTGAAGTATTTGACTTCTGTCCTCTTCAAATGTTTAAATAATTTTTGATGAAATTCTTTAGTTGTTTATTTAAGCCAGAAGTCACAGTGCAAGATGAATAGTAATTTTAATCATCCTGCATGCTCTTCCCTCTCCTAGGCTGCATTATAAACCAGACAAACCGGCTCTTCTTTGTCCAGGAAGGATTGAGTGTCAGTAGGTCAGTGGGGCCAGTTTCAGATCACAGAGTCCAGCCAGGTGTTGTGACACCGGTGCTGTACCTTTCTTCTGCCTTGCTGTGACTGGTGCATCCTGGGCAAAATGAGTCAGATGTCCCCAGCAGGGCAGACCCTCAGAAGTGGGCCAAAGCTCTGGGCACTGTGTCCTTGCTGCAGGAGTGGGCCTGGGTGGTCGCCCTCCTCTGGCCACAGCGCTGGGACCTGGGGCCAGTCAGCTGAGCACCCCTTCTTCGCCTGGGCCCGCGCCTGGTGAATGGTGAAGTCATGGCTTTACCCTGTCTGTTACTTGTTGTCACTAGGCATGCATGTCCGCGGGGAAGCCTGCTCGGTTGTGGTGCTCAGCTATCGCCGAGGTCAGCACATGCTCAGCAGAGTCATTAGGTACTTCGCAAAGGCTGGGTAATGCTAGCTTTATCTTTACAGAGAAAACCTCCAGCTTTTGTTTTCTCGTCTGCCTATTGCGCTGGCCTGTGGCTCTGTTTACGTCCTCTCACACCCTTTTCACCCAGTGGAAGGAACTGTGCACAGAGCTCGTTTCTTGGCTCAGTCATTAATATCCTCATTCTTCCTATTGAGCAGTTCTTTGGGGCAAAGAGAACTTAAAGACATAATCCAAGGAGGTAGCTGTTTCTTTAAGGTGTTGTGTTTTAATAGTGTATGCAAACTTTTAATTCCGTTCCAGGATATATCCATGATAGTTCCAGTAGATAAACACGTTTTCCCAAGAGCATACCCTCGGAGGATGAGTCTCATGCTTTGTACTCGGAGCATACGATAGTGAATTCCTGGAAACATTTTCTGCACTGTCCACAGCCGCAGCATTGCAGTAATTCTAGTCCGGAAGGAGAAGGGGCGGGAGCGCTGCCAGGATCGTGATTTGCAGAGGCAGATGACCGGGAGGCTCACCTCCTGGGTCCCCGCATAGCTCGGCATCAGCAGGTGGTTGCGAAAGGCGCCGAGTGGAATCTAGAGTGCCACTTGATGTCACATCGCCCGTGGTGACAACAGGTAGTCCAGGGTTGTATAAACACCTGCCTTAGAGCCAGGCATGTGACACACACCTGTAGTCCCAGCTCCTCGGGAGGCTGAGGCAGGAGGACTGCAAGATTGAGGCCAGCCGGGACAATTTAGTGAGACCATGTCTCAACAACAAAACAAACCAAGAAGGCATGGGGATGTGGCTTAGATGTGGAGTGCTTGCCTCGCATGTGTGAGACCCCGAGTGCTGCCCCCAAAAAGAAGGGAGAACACACGGTGGATGCGAATGTGGCATATGTTGCATAGGTCTGAACTTGTTTCATTTGAACAGGTTGTATATAGTGATGTCTGGAGTAATCTTCACCCGATGGCTCATTGCAGAGTGCTCTAAGACCTTGGAACAGCAGCCTGGGAAGAGGCATGGCAGCACGGAAAGATATGCTTGAAGATACCAGAGAAAGCCCGAGAGCGTCACTCATTAGAACCTGAAGCGTAAGACAGGCAACTGGGCATCTGCAGAGTCAGCGGAGGGCAGAGGCAGCGAGCTAGCAGAGGAAGTCTGCAGGGAAGGAGGCTGTGAGACCCAGGGGCCACGCACGAGCGTGGCCTGGAGCCTGGAAGAAGCTGGGGCCAGAGCACCCGTTATCTATGCACGCATACCCCATCTTTAGGGCCTGTCTTTAAGATACATGCTACTTACACGGTGACATGCAGATAAAAAAAGCCTTAACTTACACATGCCCAGTGGTCAGAGTACGTTAACAAATGGTCCTCTACGAGAGTTAGTCAGCTTATTAATATAAATCTTATCGTATGCTTCTTATTCTGGGGTGTGTGACAGAGCACGGGCTCAGGTGGTGGAGGTGCTGGCAGGACGCTTGCTGTGGTCGGCTTGGCCTTCACCGTGCAAAGCCAAGGGGCGCTCTGGGTGTGTGCGTTGTGCAGGCTTTCCTCCAGGCACGGGCCCACCTGCCTCCGTGCTCTCTGGAGACTTAGGTTTTTGTGTGACAGCTCCCCTCTGAGGGTGGGACTCACTCTCGGAGGCCCCAGTACAGGGGGATAGAAGCGCCTGCTGTGTTATCTGCACTGTGCGTGGGACATGGCAAACGCTCAATAAATCTTGGTTCCATTGAAAGTGGACAGGGTGGTTCCTAACCATTCCTACGTTTACCTCAGAAGGTCATGTTGAGCTGGATGTGGTGGTGCACACTAGTAATCCCAGTACTTGGGAGACTCAGACAGGAGGATCCAGGTTCGCGGCCAGCCTCAGCTACTTGGTGAGGCCCTCCGCAACTTAGTGAGACCCTGTTTCAAAATAAAGAATAAAAAATAGGGCTGTGGGTGTAGCTCGGAGGTAGAATGCCCTTGGGTTCAATCCCCAGTACAGCAAAAAAAAAAAAAAGAAAGAAGTTCATGTTGGTGTCTTAAAGTGTGAATACTTAAGACATAGAAATACCACATGGATGTTTTAAAAATTCTTTTCCACACACTGGGCGTGGTGGCACACGCTTGTAATCCCAATACTTGGGAGGCGGAGACCGGAGGATCCGGATTCGTGGCCAGCCTCAGCTACTTAGTGAGGCCCTCCGCAACTTCATGAGACCCAGTTTCAAAATATAGTATAAAAAAATAGGGCTGGGGGTGTAGCTCAGAGGTAGAATGCCCCTGGGTTCAATCCCCGGTACCATAAAAAAAAAATTATTTTCCCCCAAAACACAGACCCTCTGAGCCCTTATGTGGTCACACCTCAGTTCAGCTAGACTGAACACTGACAGTTCATCAGTTTTTATTCAGTGGGTGTGGTGCCCTAGGCTGGGTCTAGAAAGATAGAGACCCAGTTGTAGCCCTGCAGGAGTCTTGCAGAGCCACAGGTAGTTGCCAGGTAGCCCAGGTGTGTGTGTGGGGGAGAGGGGCAGGACGTTGGGAAAGGCGGAAGCAGGACCTGAGCAAATGCATTCAGTGCCATTCGTTTATGGACCTCTTATCAGGACTGTTTCTTCCTTACAAGGAAGAATAAAGCTTTTGGAGTCCACAAGTTAAGCAAACACCTCTTGAACTGACCTTGCTAGAATAAGTAACCCCTGTGGGGTCTTGGGCAGTCAGACACTGTAGCTTGGTTATAATGTCTTTGTGTCGAGGGAGACTTTGGGATTTCTTTTTCCCTCCCTCCCTCCCACCTTAAGAAAAAAAGAAAAAGAAACTCACCCTGGCAAATGGCATAAGACATCCCAGTAGGGTGCTCCACAGGGAGCACAGCGCCGGGGCAGAAGTGAGAAGAGCAGCAAGGCTGAGCACTCCCAGCTTTGACCTAGACAAGCCACAGCCGAGAGTCGCTCTTCTCTGAGGCCAGCGGTAGTACAGGTGTTCCCCACGCGTCGGCGTCGATAGGTTAAACTTGGTTTGAGCATGCTTCATCTGCTCGCCCTCCCCTTCTTTCCCCAGGCTGCCAACCCTCTGGAAACATTTCCCACCACAAGACTCAAACCAGCATACATTTTTATTAAAAGTAATTTATTTATTAAATTCCTTATTTCTCCTTAATCTTTATACTTTGATTTTTTTTCTCTCCCTTTGCCCAGTTGGTGTGGAATTTAAATAAATGGAACCCTGTTTGTTTGTTTTGTGGTACTAAGGATTGAACCCAGGGGCATTCTACCTCTGAGCTACACCCCCAGCCCTATCTTATTCTTTATTTTGAAACAGGGTCTCACTGAGTTGCATAGGGCCTCACTAAGTTGCTGAGGCTGGCCTCAAACCTGCAATCCTCCTATTTCAACCTCCCAAGTACTGGGTTTACAAGAGTGTGCCACCACGCCCTGCAACTAGCCACTGTATTGTCTTATGATATGCTTCTTGTTCTCTATCAGTGGCATCTTTTATGCAACTAGTATCTTTTAATTAAATTTATTTTAACCGATGTGTAAAAAACATAAAAATTGTACATATCAATGGGATACCACTTGAATGTTTCAATGCATGTGTACATTGTATAATGTTTAAATCAGATTAAATGGATTTATCTCCTTAAACATTTATCATTTCTTTAACTTTCAAAGTCTTTTCTTCTGGCTTTTTGGAAGTATAGCACATAACTGTTGTTTTTAGTTACTCTCATATAACTGTGACTTAGTACCCATCCATCTACCTTTCCCTCCCCCTCCCACCTTCCCTCTCCCCCTGGCCTCTAACCATCACTGTCTCAACCTCTCTTAGCGCAACCTCCCAAGTGTCCACAGCTGACTGAGGCTGGGTGGTGCCTGTCTTATTTCACATAACAATCATCTCCAATTCCATCCAGGTTGTAACCAGTGTTGTTTTTTTTTTTTTTTTTTTTTTTGCAGTACTGGGGATTGAACCCAGGGGTATTCTACCTCCGAGCTACACCCCCCGGCCCTATTTTTTATCCTTTATTTTGAAACCGGGCCTCACAAAGTTTCAGAGGGCCTCACTAAGTAGCTGAGGCTGGCCGCAAACCCAGATCCTCCGGTCTCAGCCTCCTAAGTACTGGGATTACAAGCGTGCGCCACCACGCCCGGCTATAACCAGTGTTTTTTTAACCCACTGTTGGGCCCTGGAAATATGTTTATGAGTAAGACATAGTTTTTAGTTTTTAAGAATTTCTTGTTAGAGTGACATTCATAAACAAGTGATAACAATGGAGGATTAGAGATACATACCAGATATGTGTGTCACAAAGGGGGTTGCATTTATGCATTGATGAGTTATAGGATGGAGAGAGCAGTCCTATGGCGAGGCAGAGCACTGCTCGTGAGCTCCATCTGACTCACTATTCTTGCCACCCATCTAATAAGTGGACCTTTACATTTTTTTTTAAGTGGTGGGCAGGTATGGCCGAATTCAGACCTGTGAACAAGTTTGGAAAAAGTTTGGTCAGAGCTGGAGCTTGTCTTCCTGGTAAGCGATGGGTTTCATCATCTGGTAGGAGGAGCCTGGCTGTGGGTCTCTGTGTAGACTAAACACAACTGCCTTGGGATATGGGCGTGGCTGTGACCTTGAGCGAGTTATCTAGCCCTCAGGCCTCAGCTTCCGGCTCATTCCTGATGGGGTGATTGGGCACTTCCTTTGGGGCTGCCTGCTGCTGAATGAGGTCATTTGTAGGGCGTGGCCTCCTGTGGCTGTCAGGTGTTCACAGTGTTCCTGGGTGTCCCTCTGGACTGCTGTGTGTAGTAGGAGGCAAGGCAGCTTGCAGTTTTCAGTGGGGCCAGACCAACCCCTCGGCCTGAAAGTTGTCCGTGTGTTCAGCTTAGCAGACGTTTGTGAGGGCCAGTGTCAGACGCCGCGTAGGCCTTGAAGCCTCCGAGATGGATGGAGACAGGACCCTTGTCCTCAGAGAACTCACGCATTTTATTAGAATTGTTTCCTTTGCTTTCCTAAAGTACTTTAAGATGAGGACACTCAGAGAATTAGATTTGAAAGTAGAAGAAATTTCAAAAAGTTAGAAAAAGGGTCTTTCTTTTAAAGTAATATACATGAGGTAGTTTAAGGAAAGTTGCCCCTTACAGATCCTGTTTAGCCCCCCCAAAGATTTGGACTGAATTGTTTGTCGGGGAGGCCTTGCCGGCTTAACCACTGTTGAGTTCCATTGCAGTGAGCAGAGAGCAGCTGGCTCACTGAGGTGTACACGTGCAGTGCATGTGTTCTGTCAGCTCTAGTGCGCGGTCTAACATTAGGTATTCATGATGGAGCTGGGATGGTGGCGCACCCTATGTAATCCCAGTACTTGGGAGGCTGAGACAGGAGAATCACAGATTCAGGAGCAGCCTCAGCAGCTTAGTGAGGCCCTCAGCAACTCAGTGAGACCCTGTTTCAGATGGAAAATAAAACAGGGCTGAGGGTGTAGCTCAGAGGTAGAACGCCCCTGGCTTCAATCCCCAGTACCACAAAAAAAAGATCTTCATGGTAGAAATTTGCTTCACAACAAAGAAAAAAATATGTATTTACCTCTACCAAATTAATGATGGCAAAGAAATTGATAATTTCACATTTAAAGTTTTAGATTTCCTTTTGATTTATTTTTTTCTTTTTGGGTTCTGTTCATTCTCTTACTAAGTTATCCTTACATTATTATTCTTTTTTATTAAGATCTTTAGATCTAGTTGAAAGAACCACACTAGGTCACTTGGCCAATTCCTTCTACTTGTACCTTTATGTTAATCCAGAATTACGTTTAGATCATTGCTGCATGGGCAGGCAAAAGAGAAGAGTAGCTTTTGGTGTTAGCCTGTGTAGGGGCAGACCAGTGTTACACAATTACATTCACTGGAGAATTTCTTCAGGTATTTAGAAGCAGTAGTTTACACTAGGGAATCTAAATAATTTGTGCTGTTTGTGCGATGAAATGAGTTGTGCCCAGTTACAGCCATTCAGATTCAACACTCCTGTGTCCACAAGTGCTTAGCAGAGGACTTCATGAATGGACCCGGTAGTAGGTGTGTTTTTAGTGGATATTGTGTCCCAGATACTCTCTGCAGTAGCACCTGTTTTAATAGGAAAACTTTCCATGTTTTATAGATGAGGGAACTGGAGTTTTAAGGACCAAGAACTAGTGTTTTCCCAAGCTTTCCTGATAACAGTTAAGTTGTACCGAACCTGTTTTACTATAGCTTAAGTATTCCTGTCCAAAAACCTGAAATTCAAAATGCCCCAAAGCGCAAGACTTTGAGTGCTGACGTGATACCACAGCGGAAAGGCCCATAGGTGACCTCGCTCGAGGGGTCACGTCGGGCCAGAGGCACAGGGCGGGTGTGCTCAGAGGGACCGTGAGCCCAGGAGGCCCTCGGCTCCATCCCGGCACTGCAAAAACCAAAAATAAACAAGCACCCCCGAATTTTTAGGCACACTAACAATTTGTATAAAATTACCTTAGGGCTACCTGTATAACTGTATGTGAAGAAGTATGAAACATTTTGTTTAGGCTTGGGTCCCATCTCTAAATATTCCAAAATCCCAAAGAATAAGAAATCCAGAACACTTTTGTTCCTACGTGTTTTAGGTCAGGGGTCCTCGGCCTGCACTTGGCGGTGTCTCCGTTTTACAGACTTGATTCTTCCGTCCTCAGTCCTCGGGTTCGTTGGGATTCAGTAGCGATAGTGTGTGTGGATTGCCTCACACGTTCAGCGTGTGGAAGGTGGTTGTGAGCGCGGAGGCCTTCCACTTGGCCGGTTTCACTTCGTGTTTTTCTTTCTTGAGTGAAGGTGTGGTTTAGGGAAACCCTCTCTGAGGGGGGCGTAGCCAAGGCCGTAGAGCCCTGCGTGTGCTTCAAGCTCTGGGTGACAAAGCGATCTCTTCTTGCTTGCGTGTGATGCTTGCTTTCCACAGCAACATCCGTTTGACCATCGTAAGGAATCATGAAAGCATCGTCGGCTTCTCCTCACCGCACTCCCCTGGGATTTGTTTGCACGCTGGTAGAGGTGTGTGGCTTACACACCCAGTTCAGTAGTTGGAAGTGACTTGAGCAAAAGGGCAGGGAGCAGAGGGCAGAGGCGAGCGCGAGCCGTCCAGTGTACAGGCAGAAGGCGCAGCAGCTGATGGCACGTGGTGGTCCTTGCTTGAGAAGGGAAAGGAGACCCTTGACCGCAGCTGTGTGTGGTAATGGGCGTGTAGAGACGGCCACGCTCCTGTTGGTAGAACATTCGGGACTTGAACACTTGGTTTGCCAGTTGTCTTGGAAGAGGTTGGACTATCCGAACATTACCGTACCTGTGCCACCTTTATGTGAGCCTGTGGGTTGGAGAACTGGATTCAGGAACAGTCATATTTGAGGAATAGTGTATTCTTTCAAATATTAATTCATTCCATGTCCAGATATTTTGAACTTTTAACAGAGATTTACTGCTATATATTTACATAGAAGAAAAACTTTAAAAAATGATTTGATTGGTGCATTGTAATTATACAACATAGTGAGATTCGCAGTGATACGTTTATGAATGCACACATCCTGTGGTGTTTCCATCCTGACCCCCCCACACGTTAGTGAGGTTGGTGGCAGTACTTTCATATGTGAACATAACATCGTTTGTTCCATATCTTTCCTCCTTCCCCCTCCTCCCCGCCCATCCCCTTCCACTGTCCTACTGGTCTCTCTCTTTTGTGTGAAGTCCCTTTTCTTTCCTGTTTTCTGTCTGGCTTCCACATAGGAGAGAAAGCATGACCCTTGATTTTCTGAGACTGGCTGATCTCACTTAGCGTAATATTCTCAAGTTCCGTCTATTTTCCCAAAAATGACATCATTTTGTTGTTCTTGATGGCTGAGTAAAGCTCCATGTGTGTATGTACTACAGTTTCTCTCTCTTTTTTGGGGGGCAAGGATATGCATTTGTGCCACTTTTACTAAACATCAGTGGGGAAGTCCTAGCCATTGTACTGAAACAATTAAAAGAAGCAAAAGGCACATGGATCATAAAGGAAGCAGTAAAGATGTCTTTATTCACAGACAACGTTATGCATGGAGAAAATCCTAGTGAATCTGTAAACTTAAGGTGCTATTAGAATTAAGTTAATTAAAAAAGGTTATAGGATACAAAATCAATATGCAAAAATCAATTACATTTCTATATGCTAGTAGTGATCAATTGAAAAATGAAATAAAAATACAATCCCACTTCCAAAAACATAAAAGAGGGGTAAATTTAACAAAGTATGTGTAATAATAGCATAGCGAAAAATATAAAATACTGCTTAAAGAAATTAAAGACTTAACTAGATGGATCCTATTTTGGCATTGCTGAGGACTGAGCTCAGGGCCTTGTCCACACTCAGCAAGTGCTCTGCCACTAGCTACACCCCAGCCCTTTTTATTTTGCGGCTAGGTTGCCAAGAGACTTGCTATGTTGCTGAGGCTGTCCTCAAACCTGTGATCCTCCTGTCTCAGCCTCCCAAGCACTGGGATTACAAGCATGTGCCATCATGCCGGGCTAAATACATTGATTTTTTAAAAAATGTTAAACTAACCTTGCATTCCTATTTATAAGCTAAGTTTGATCATTTTATGACATTCATTTTGTAACTGCTGGGCTCAATTTGGAAAAACATTGTTAAGAATTTTAGTGTCTGTATTAATGAGGGATGTTGGGTGTGACAGAATTGCGATTGTGTAGGAGAATGTCCTTGTTCTTAGGGGACCCACGCCAGAAGTGCTTCCACGAATCGTAGCCTACTTTCAAAAGATTTGGTCAAAAAGTAGAAAAAATATATAGATAGATAAAATATATGGGATGTGCTGATGCAAATCAACAAAATGGTACAGAGAAAGGGTTGGCAGAAAATGTTCCTGTTTCGGGACCGTGGCTCTGCCCGCCTCGACCCGCGGTGCAGCAGTTGGTCCTCCACACCTGCCTCCGCCGCTCTCCCGCTCGCTGGCTCACTCCCACCTGTGCTGGACCTCCGCTCTGGGCTCCCTGGCCTCTCCCTTCTCAGCCTCAGTTGTCCCTTCAGACAGCTTTTCCTCCTTTCCAGGCTCACCCTTCCCTGTCCTCTTGACCGTCCAAGGGACCCACTCTAGTCTGGCCTCTCCTTGCCGCTTGGAAACCTGCCAAAGACTTGCTGGGAGGGCTTCCAGCGGGCCAACTCGGGGTCTTATTTGAAAGTACCTCTCTCCCTGTTCTCTGTACGTAGCCTTTGACTGCCTCTTTCACAGGGGATTAAGCCCAGGGGCAGTCCACCTCCGAGCTACACCTTCAGCCCTTTTTAGTTTTTCTTTTGAAACAGGGTCCTGCTAGGTTGCTGAGGGTCTCGTGAAATTGCTGAGGCTGGCCTCAAACCTGTGATCCTCTTGTCTCGGCCTCCTAGGTGCTGGGTATTACAGGCGTGCACCACCACTCCCAGCTGCCTTTGACCTTTGAAACCCTCCTCTCTCAGCTTCCATGACACATGCTGTGTTTTCTGTTCCTCTTTCTTCGTGGCCAGTCTCAGAAACTTGTGAGGCCCTGAGGTAGAGTGTCCTGGGTTCAATCCCCAGTAACACACACACACAAAAGTGTAGAAGTCTTGCAGTTGTTCAAGGCTTGTAGTCCTCTGCATGTATTGCTAGAGGTGGTCTGCCGATGTTTTCTTGAGGATTTTTATATCCATATTCATAAGGGACATGGGTTTGCAGTTTCCTTTTCTTGTGATGACTCTGTCTGGCTTTGGTGTCAGGGTATTAATGGCTTCATAAAATAAATTGGGGCGTGCTTTCCTCCCCTGTTATTCTTAGGATGAGTTTGTAAAGCGTTGCTGTTCTTTAAATGTTTGGTAGAACTCATCAATGAAGCCACTTATCCATGGGCTGTTCTTTGTGGGAAAATTTTTGATTACTAATTCAATCTCATGTCGTAACATTTTCTATTCTTGAGTTAACTTGAGTAGTTTGTGTCTTTGTAGGTATTAGTCCATTTCATGCGGGCTGCCTGATTTCTTAGATTGTTGTTCGTAGCGCTGTCTTACCATCACTTTTACTTCTGTGAAGTTGTAGGCCTCTTTCCTTTCTGTAGGGTTAGCAGTAACACCCGATTTCATTCATGATTCTTTTCTTGGTTGGTGTAGCCAATTTTGATGATCTTTTCAAAAAACCAACTTTTGGTTTCACCAATTCTCTCTTTTGTTTACTGTTCCCTATTTTCTTTCCTTCCACTCTAACCTGTATTGTTTTCTTCCTCCTGCTTGCTATGGGTTTACTTTGCTTTGAGGAAGTGTAACTAAATAAGATACTAATATCATTAACAGTGATGAATTCTGACATGTCATTATTTTAACCCATCTTATCCTCCATTTTTCAGACTTTGTGTTAAGCACAGATGATTAACAAGCAAACTAGAAATTATTACACTTTGTCTTAAGGGTTAAAATAGGACCTATGATAGAGGGTAATGGGGCTTCTGGGAGAGAGCAGCACAGATGTGCTGCGTCTTCGACCCGGGGTCTGGGCCTCCGAGGCCCGCTCTCTGGCCCTTTCTTCTCTTCTTGGGATTGGTAGAGGGTTTAAGGAGCCTCGCATCTTTCTCTTCGGGGAGAGAGACCGGGGAGGTAGAGTAAAGACAGTGATGACCTAGGTACCTAATATCTGCCCCCCCAGTATGGTTTATATTTCTAATTATTTACAACACTTATTGTGAATTATTTTTAACAACATATTAAAGAGGCAAATTGTATCCAGTTGTCATTTGCAATATTCAGAAACAAATCTCCACCTAAAAGAAAAAAAACAGAAACTACAGTAGAGGAAGATTTGCCACTAAAGTGAAGATATTTTTATTGTGTGTGTCTCATTCTTTACTAAATGAAATAGGAAAATAAACTCAACTGCTGAACTTCTGTTTGAAAGTGAGTCATTAAACAACTGACACAGTGAGACTTTTACTGTCAGACCTAACAGTGGTGTGGGTGAGTATTAAAGCATAGTGAGTCCAGCTTCACAGGAATAAGTACCAGTAGAATCATAAAAGCCAGAAAAGTAAATCCCATTTGTTCATATATCCACCTTTCCTCTCATTGTCAGAAATACATGCTTAATTTAAAATAGGTTGCTCAGAGATTCTTTTAGTCATGAGGATTAATGTCAGATTTACTTTGAAAGTAGTAAGAGGCTTAGAGGCATAGATTCTGGGGTCTCATCGTTAAAATTCATAGTCCATCTCTAGCCACTTTCTTGCTGTACGTAACTCCCTTGTGCCTTAGAAAATCTTCCTGGGCATCAGTAATGTCTTTATTCCATCCCGTCGCTGCTTGAACTGCGGAACGTTGTGTATGTTTGGGATTCATCCACAGGATAAAATTACGGGAAATATTTTTGGGAGAGGAAATAGCTGTCAGTTGTAATTTTGAATGTAGAGATGTGGGGATGCAGGAACTTGTCTTGCTTTGGTTACTTTCTATGTCTTATAGGTTAATAACTGTCAACGCATGAAATGATGAAGTGCATAGCTCATGTCACTTGTCTTTCTGGGTATATTATTGAAAGTTATAATAATTGATCATTTAAAGAAAAATATCCTAATTTATTTCCTGCTAGAGTTGAATCCTATTTATTTCTGCATCTTTTAAGGGAAGCCAATGAGGTATGACACACTGTTTTCCTGCTGTTAATTTTTTCCACCTCTGTTGACGAGATGGAAAGCTTCTAACTTTCTGCCTTGTTCTTTTTGTCTCCTTGTTGTTCAGTTCTTGCTAGTTCGCATGTTCTTGGGCCAATGCGTTTGTCTTCAGTAGGACATAGCAAAGATGTTCTGGATCCTGTGGTTTCCTGGGGTGGGCGCGGGGAAAGGAGTGGGGATGGGATGGGTGAGCTGGCCCAGGCTTTCACAGAGTTCAGTCTTTCTCTGAAGGGTTTGTCACTTTAGAGACATTCCTGTGTGTTCCCATGTGCTGTGTCATTAGTTCTGAAATTCCACTACAAGCTAAGACTAGAGATAACAGAACCAGAAGAGGTCATCTGTGTCAACGAGGACGAATGCCAGCGCTTCTGCATGAGTAAAGAGGGACACCTCAGGCCGCAGCAGTGCTTACTCCATGCGCATCATGCGCGGGGAGCGGCCGGCCCTGTGGCAGGACCGCAGGGTAGATGAAGCGGGGAGGGATGACCAGCAGGCGGGAAGCACCGGCCCGTTGGGTGCAGAAATCAGTTAGCCAGGGTCTTGCTGCCGCTTCACTTCCAGTTTTGCTGATACTAGAAAGGCCAGGCACATGGGATTGGCTGGTAAACTTCTTCCTGAATCCTAAAAGATCAGCAAGTAGGACTCAGCGAATTCCATATGGAGCCAAAGGACTTACTGGTTTCTAAGCAGGTGTGGTTATGCCCTCACAAGAAATCTGTTCTAAAATGTGAGATCGTATTCGCTAGCCTGAAGGCACACTGTTGTGCTGCAGCTGAGCGTGTGTTCCCGTCAGTGACCGTGCGCTTTGTTTCCTTCGCAGCGTTCGTGCAGTCGGAGAGCATAATAGAAGTGCTGCGCTTCGATGACGGAGGCCTCCTACAGGTACTGTCCCAAGGGAAGGCTGTGTCAGTGTCCAGCCTGGAGTAAGAGCTGCTGGTTAGTTTTCCTTTAAAAACGGAACTGGTAGCCGGGTGTGGGGGCACACTCCTGTAATCCTAGTACTTGGGAGGCTAAGACAGGAGGATCGCAGGTTCTCGGCCAGCCTCAGCAAATTAGTGAGACCCTGTTTCAAAACAAAAAATAAAGTAAAACAAAATAGGGCTGGGAATGTAGCTCAGAGGAAAATGCCTCTGGGTTCAATTACCAGTAACACACACACACACACACACACACACACACACACACACAGAGTAACTGGTTTCTTTGAAATATATTTTATGAGCTTTATTTGTAGATAGGTCAGTGGAGTCATTAGTGCTATACAAACCTCTCTACTATATGAACTAACTAACTAACTTCCTTCCTTCCTTCCTTCCTTCCTTCCTTCCTTCTTCCTGTATTGGGGATTGGGCCCAGGGTCATTCTGCCTCCAAGCTACATCCCTAGCCCTTTTTCTATTTGAATTCTGAAAAAGGGCCTTACTAAGTTGCTAAGGCTGGCCTCAAACCTGCGATCTTCCTGTCTCAGCTGCCCAAGTACCGGGATTACAAGTGTGCGCCACCATGGACAGCTGAATTATCATTTTAGAGTAAATGTTTCTTTAAAAAGCAAAGTCATTTTAGTGTCAAAGCATTGTGCATAAGCAAAGCGTGAGTTTGGGGGCCTGCGTGTGCCTGTGGACCTGAGCGTACGGCGGTCAGATCCGAGGGGAAGCCGTGGAGACGTGAGCACCCGAGTGCGGAGCCGGTGAAGGAGGCACTCAACTCAAGTGCTGGATCGCAAACTGCTGATTTGGGCGGGAGTCCTCTAGAGAGAGGAGGTAGTACAGAGCCATCCATCTCACCCTCGCGCTTGCATCCTGAGCCGCAGCTTTAAATACACCATGCAGAAAAGTGCAAGTGTGATCTGATGAGTGTGGCCTTTCAGACCTAGTTCAGATACCAGGAAGCCCATGTCAGTCTTCTCCAGTAAAGATCAGGTCTAGGGCTTCAGAGTTGAAAGAGACAGTAAGAGCACCTTCGCTAACCCTCGGAATTTTATGCCCCGTGTTTTCTCCTTTCTTCCAAACTTACTATACAATAGGCTTGTCCTTACTTCACTACCATCGTAGTGATGGCATTTGTTTTTTAAGTGCCACGCTGTCTGACAGCATGACTCGTAATATTTTATTCATTTTATACTTAAGGGAAACCAAGCATTAGACTGAGAAACTGCCCAAGAGCCTGTGACTTTGTGGAGTGGGACCGGCACTAGAGTCCCTGTCCTCTCATCGAGGCGTGATTGTCTCTGTATTACATGTTATTGCAACTAAATAAGCTGGGCACGGTGGTGCACACCTGTGATCCCAGTGCTTGGGAGGCTGAGATAGAAGGATCGCAGGTTCGAGGCAAGCCTCAGCAACTTAAGGAGACCCTTAGCAACTCAGCATGACCCTGTTTCAAAATAACAATGAAAGGGCTGGGGTGTAGCTCAGAGGTGGAATGCCCTGGGTTTAATCCCCAGTACCACAATAAATGAAAAATGAAGTGTTTATTGTGAGCTATGTCATAGGTAGGTAGATAAAATGTAGAGGCTTATTGCACAGCAGACACCTATGTAGCTCCCAACCAGCTTAAACACCAAAAACTACAGACAAGCCCGCGTCCTCCCAAGTTCCTGGCAGCCTCTCTCCTGGTCACCGGCCCCACAGGTAGCGTTCGTGCTCAGCTGCAGTGGTACTTCGCTTTCCCGTAGTGTCACCGTGAACGGGATCCAGATGCCCTTGTTCAGTTTCACCTGCCGGCTCCGGGTTCACACGCTTTGCTTTGCGTTGGTGTTTGCTTCTTTCCTGGCTTCTTCTCAGCATGTTGCTAAGATTCTCTGTGCTGAGTGTTAGCTTGTTTGTTTTTATTGCACAGTAGTTCTGCATTGTATAAATATGCCCAGTTTATGTATCATTTCTTCTTCTTATGGACACTTTGGTTTTATTTCTACTCTTTGAACATTACAATAATGATGACTTTGGTGAATATATATATATATGTTTCTTGTGGAGTCTGAGATTTTATTCCTCTCATAGACTCAATTGTCTCAGCACCTTTTATTGTTTTTTTTTTTTGTACCAAGGATTGAACCTAGGGGCATTCTACCTTTAAGCTACACCCCCAGTCCTATTTTATTTTTTATTTTGAAATAGGGTCTCAGTAAGTTGCCCGGGCTTGGAGCTACACCTCCCTAGCACTTTTACGCCAAGGCTCTCACTAAGTTTCCCATGCTGGCCCCGAATTTGCGGTCCTCCTGCCTTGGCCTCCCAAGTGCTAGGCTTTCAGGCGTGAGCCACCACGCCCAGTCCTCTATGGACATTTCCCGTTGTTCTCTTCCCACCGTTCCAGTGAGGCGCTCCTCATAAATCAGCTGTAGGTGCGGGGCTCTTCTGGGCACTGGTATTTCTTAGGTTTACTTGTCTGTCCTAATCACAGTGCCACGTGGTCTTCCGTTCACTTTCAGGGGTTTTATTCTTTGGTAGAGCCTGTCCTCTCTTTTTGGCATTGTTCTTCAGAAATGCCTTGACTATTCTTAGCCCTTTTTCTTCCATATATATATATATTTTTTTTTTATTGTGTGTGGGGGGGGTACTGGAGATGGAACCCAGGGGCATTCTACCTCTGAGCTACCCCCCCAGCCCTGTTTTATTCTTTATTTTGAAACAGGGTCTCACTAAGTAGTGGAGGGCCTCACTAAATTGCTGAAACTGGTTATGCACCTGTGATCCTCCTGTCTCAGCCTCCCAAGTACCAGGGTTACAAGCGTGTGCCACCATGCCTGGCTTTTTGAATTTTACTTTGTGTTTGTGTATGGTGCTGGGGGTTGAACCTAGGGGTAGTCTACCAATAAACTACACCGCCAGTCCTATTTTCTATTCTGATACAGGGTCTCGCTGAGTTACTCTGCACTGCCTTGAACTTGTAATCCTCCTGTCTCAGCCTCCCAAGTCTTGGGATTATAGATGTGCTCCACTGAGCCCAGCTCCATATGTATTTTTAAATTTGTTTTACACAAACATGCAGTATTACAATTTTTATTAGGATTACACTGAATCTGAAGATCAGTTTGGAGAGAACTGAAAATCTTCAAGTGTGTGGGTATTTACTGTGTAGAACAATGCTAATAGTAGCTTGGGAAACACAGTGTGGCAGAACATTCTGGTCGTACTAAGGGCCAAATCCTAAGAAGCTCGGCAGCGTCTCCTGGTCTTTTGGCCTCTGCGTCTTGGGACACTTGTTTTGGTAACCCAGTTGCCCTGACGTGAGAAATCTGAGTCACATGGAGAGGTCACATGTAAGCCTCTGGCCAGCAGCCAACACACCTGAGCCCCAAGTCACATCTGACTGTGGTCACAGGAGAGACAGCAAAAAAAAAAGTGCTGTCCAGTTGATCCAGTCACCCAAGAGCGGGAACAGTGGTGAGCTGTCGACGCCGCGTAACCGCGAGCCTTGCTAGCAGCAGTAGGGGACCAGAACCCTGATGTCATTGAAAACCTGGGTGGTCTGTGTTCAGTGTTCCCCCGCTGTTTCAAAACCCCCTTTTAACATATCTATGTAATGAGACCCCACTAAAAGCCTTGAATACCAAAGTTTGGCAGAGCTTCCTGGTTGGTGAACACGTCGGTGTGCCAGGAAGGCAAGGTTCCAGGATCCATAGAGAGAGGACACAGAAGTTTTGAATTCAGGATATTGTCCTCTATGCCCCTTCAAATAAAACTGAAATTGTTTTAAGCAGCCTTAACAACTAGAACTAACAAAGAGCACCAAATAATATTAAAATATATTAAAAACATACAGACAAACCTCATACCTTCTACAAAAATTAATCCAAACCTTTAAATATGAACGTAGGATGCTGGGCACATCAGCACACACCTATAATCCCAGCTACTCAGGAGGCTAAGGCAGGAGGATCGCAGGTTTGGGGGCAGCCTGGGCAACTTAGTTAGATCCTTAGTGTAAAAGTGCTAAGGGGTGTAGCTCAGAGGAAGAGTGCCCCTGGGTTCAGTCCCCAGTACTGCAAAACAAAACAAAAACATAGAAGAGAAGTTTTAGGACACAGGGCTAGACACCAAAGACTTGACACCACAAATAAATCCAGAAAGGCAGATTGATGAATTAAAAACTTGCTGTGCCAACTGGGCATGGTGGTGGCATATGCCTTTAATTCCAAGTGCTTGGGAGGCTGAGGCAGGAGGATCGTAGGTTCGTGGCCAGCCTCAGCAACTTAGTGAGGCCCTCCGCAACTTAGTGAGACCCTGTTTCAAAATAAAAAAATAAAATAGGGTTGGGGTTGTAGCTCAGACACAGAACGCCCCTGGGTTTAATCCCCAGTACCACACATACACACAAAAAAAGACCATGTGAAGAAGAGAGAGGACAAAAACTACAGAGCAGGAGAAAATAATTGCAAGGCACGTATTTGACAAAGGACCTGGTTTTTAGAATATATAGCACACATTTCACTGAAGGAGATACACAGATGGTAAAAAAGGACATAGAAAGCTGTTCAATGTCATTAGCCATCAGAACAGTGCACATTAACCCCTCCCCCCCCACAGAACAGTGGCAGCCTCAAATACCAGGAAGGCTGTGGAGAAACCCATCACTCCTGCTTGCTAGTGGGTGTGTAAGTGACACAGCCACACTCCAGTAACAGTTTGGCAGATTCTCATACAACTAAACATGCCTTCACCACATGACCCAGCAGTCCCAGAGGAATGGAAATTTGTTTGCACTAAGACCTTGTGTATAAATGTTCATAGCAGCTCTGTTTGTAATAGCCCCAATTGGAAACAACCTCGATGTATTTCAATAGGTAAATGGTTAAACAAACTATGGTAAACCCATACTGTGGAGTATTTCTTAGCAATAAAAAGTAATGAACTCTTATACACAATTTGGATGAATCTCTGGAGAATTGGGCTGAATGAAAAGATCTAGTTAATGATTCTTTTTTTTTTTTTGCGGTACCGGGGATTGAACCCAGGGGCGTTCTACCTCCACACGACACCCTCAGCCCTATTTCTTATACTTTATTTTGAGACCGGGTCTCACTCTCACAAAGTTGCGGAGGGCCTCACTAGGTAGAGAGAGCGAGAGAGAGAGAGCGAGCTGAGTCTGGCCGCAAACCCGGATCCTCCGGTCTCCGCCTCCCAAAGTACTGGGATTACAAGCATGCGCCTCCACGCCCGGCTCCAGTTAATGATTCTATGTGACAGTTTTGAAATAACAAGACATGAGACATAGGAAGGGCAGAGCAGTGGTTGCCAGGGCTTGGGGAGGGAAGGGAGGCAGCTGTGCCCCGACATGGGGTGGCTGGGGTGCAGGAGCTGGCCTAGACCGTGACGGGGTGGATGCATGAAAGTGTTGTAGAACCAAGTGCCCACATGAACATTCGTTCAAGTAAAGCCAGGGAGATCTGAACGAGATGGGCTGCCTGTGTCGACGTCAGCACCCGGAATGTTACATCAGGGGAAATTAGGTGTGCCTTCCCATGTTAGTATAACTACAGAAATCTACAATTACTTCATTAAAAATACACACCTGGGCAAGCACAGGAGCAAAACAAAAGTCAGGAAAGACCTTTGTGAGCTAAAAATTCTAAAAACTGTGGCACAAATGTTTATCCATTTTCCAAGTGAGACCCCTTGCAGAGAGCCTCGTGGGAGGTAGGTTGGTGAGAACCGTGGCCACGTGCTGAGCTGCCTGCCAGGCCCGTAGGAAGCATGCGAGCACGGAGGTGATGTCACATGGAAGGGGGCTCTGACACCTGCAGGGGAGCGGGGGTCTTCTCAGGCGTGCTCCCAGGGAAGGCCGCACAGCGTGCGACGCTCACGTGGGGTCCAGTGTGGCTTCCTGGCACCACCACGGGTGTGTGTACGTGTCCCCTAGCAAGAAACTCAAGTTCTAGGGTGGTGTGGCCCGTGTATTCTTTCCAGGCACCCAATGTCTTGTATGCAACTGACATATGCCTAATTCTCTAATTGCATTTAGTTGAAGATTTTTTCTAACAAAATTAAGTCATCTGCTTAACAATAATGCAGCATATGGGGTAGCCATGTTAAAAGTCGTTATCAATAACATGGCCACCTTCAGCTCGTGTAAGCTAAAAGAAGTCAGCTCTAGGTATATACAGCCTTATCAAGAATATGTCGTAATATGTATGCAGTAATAAACTCTTATCATTTGCATCCTGGACTGCTGATTTGAACTATTGTCTTAAGAGCCATTGGAAACAGAGACACAATTGGTGTGGCAGTCGTGTACTTTGAACTATAATGCAAGGAGATACTATTACAAATAAAGATCTAAATTGTTGGTATCTCTTTATAAAGCTCAGTTATAGTATGCTGTTCAGTCCTGGCAGTGTTGACATTGTGAACCAGGAAATCCAGTGTCTGGGGAGTTGAAGGAAGAGCGTCCTGAGCACTGCTGGGTGTTGTCGGCGTCCCTGACCTGTGTCCACCTGGTTGGCGACAATGCCCCAAGCCTTGCCGTCTGCCTCCTGGCAGCCACGCTTGCTTCAGTGGAGAGCCACTGAGTCACAGGATGAAATGTCTTTCTTTACGGCTAGAGAGCTCAGTGGGATTTGAGAGCACACACACGCTTTTGCAGAGGCTGGTCTGTCTGTCTGGAGGAGCAGTCCATTTTCCTCCATCTGTCCTTGTTTCCAGCCCCTTTCTGAGAGGCTGTGCTCAGCTGGGTCTGGAATCTGCAGCCTCGTGGTGGGCGAGGCCGAGGCTGGAGTCCTCACGTGTAGTAGAGGCAGAGCCTGACCTGTGGGTGGCGAGGACGGACACGGTGAAAAGCAGCGGGTTGAGAATTACTGACCAATTTTCTTTGATTCAGCAAAGTTTCCTTTGCAGTACCGTGTGTATCATATTTGATGGAAGGTCCAAAATCTACAGCACAGGTACTTCCAGGGGACCGAGTTCTCTTGACCAGCCCTTATCACAGGGTGTAAATTCCCAACGTTCAAAGGTCACTGCCAGTCAGATGGTGAAGTAGGAAACTGCTCTGTCTTCTCGGGATTTCTTTGCAGTTCAGTCAGGCGCTGTGATCCTCCTGTCTCAGCCACCCAAGAACTGGTATTACAGGCATGAACCACCACATCCGGCTTCCTTTATACTTTTTTTTTTTGGCATTTTCCTGTCATTTTGCTCATTTATTGATTTTTTTAGTTACATGTTTATAGTTGGGTTTTAATTTTAACAATCCTTTTGTCTTTTTTAAATAGGTGAGTTTATTTCACTTAGTCTTATGAAAGATGAGTTTAATCTTTTCTGTTGAATTTTTGTGCTTCTTGGTTGTTTTCTGTTCTGTATTTTTTTCCCTCTTTTGATCTCAGAGCTCAATTACAAGATATACTTTTTTTTTATGTGCAGTTACTGGGGATTGAACCCAGGGGCATTCTACCTCTGAGCTACACCCCCAGCCCTATTTTTTTCTCTTTATTTTGAAACAGGGTCTCACTAATTTGAGGACGGCCTCACTAAGTAGCTGAGGCTGGCTGCGAACCCGGATCCTCTTGTCTCAGCCTCCCAAGTACTGGGAGTGCCACCACACCTAGCTAAGATATACTTTTAAGATATGTGGTGGCGCACACTTGTAATCCCAGTACTTGGGAGGCGGAGACCAGAGGATCCGGGTTCGCAGCCAGCCTCAGCTGCTTAGTGAGGCCCTCTGCAACTTTGTGAGGCCCGGTTTCGAAATAAAAAGTATAAAAAATAGGGCCGGGGGTGTAGCGCGGAGGTAAAACGCCCCTGGGTTCAATCCCCGGTACCGCAAAAAAAAAAAAATTTTTAAAAAAAAGATATGTTTAAGCCTTATTTCTCAATTCCTTCAGAAACAAAATAGTGTCTAATGTGATCGTACTCTTTCTCTCAATGCTTAGGGCTTACTTGTTGGATTTTCATTCTTATTATAGCTAAATGATGATTTTTCTGTTCTGTGGCTTATACATCAAAAATAACAATTTTTTTTTGCCTTTCTAATCTTATTTCCAAAGTTCCTTTGGCTAGATACCTGATGTCCTTTCACAGCGTCCTCGTTGGTTTTCTTCCTCAGGAGTAATTCCATTGCCCCGATGGTCTTTAGGACGGTCTCTCCCTCCCCCGGGAAAGCTCACCTGGCTGCTAGACTGCGCGAGTCCCCTTCGCCACCTCACGCAGGAGGCACAGATGCCGAGGCTGTGGAGGTCTTCTGTCACACTGTAGTGATGTGTGGTAACATACAATACACTGCTGTTCAAGTTGTACTGCTTATTTATGTAGCTCTACCACTGAGCTACATCCTCAGCCCTTTTGAAATTTTTTTCTCTTGAGACGGGATCTCGCTGAGTGGCCCAGGCTGGCCTCGAGCTTGCAGTCCTCCTGCCTCAGCTCCCGTGCTTTCTTAACGTATTCAGGACGTGAGTCCTTTGGACACGTGATTTGCAATTGTTTTCTCTCCGTGTGTGGTCTGCCTTTTCGTTTTCATTACAGAGCCTTTTGGTCAACACATTTTTAATTTTGATTAAGTGTAGTCTATTAATTTTTTCTTTATGTCTTGTGTTTTTCTGTTCATGATGTTTTTGTCTGTTCCAGAGTTGTAAAGATAATCTGTTTTCTTGTTGAAACTTTATAACTTTAGTGTTTATACTTAGAACAGTGATTTATCTGAAGTTGATTACATGGCGTTAGGGACGAAGGCTCGTGTTCTCCCTGTGGGTTGGCCTGGTCATTCTGACACCATCTGTTGAACAGCCGTGTTTCTCTACTGAATTCTATCGATGCCTTTGTTGAAATCAAGTGGCTGCGTCTGCGTGCATCTGTTGCTGGACTTCCTCCAGTCCCACTGCGCTGTCTGCCTTTATGACAGTACTACATTGTCTGGGTTACTGTCACTTTCTTTTTCATTGTGGTAAAATATATGTAACCTGAAAATTTGCATTTTGTGTGTGGTGCTGGGGGCTGAACCCAGGGCCTCGTGCATGCTAAGCAAGCACTGAGCTATCCACCCCAGCCTTTTTTATTTTGAAACAGGGTCTTGCTAAGTTGTCCAGGCTGGCCTCGAACTTGTGAACCTCCTGCCTCAGCCTCCTCAGTACCTGAGATTATAGGTGTGTGCCACCACACCTGGCCAAAAAATTACATTTTCATGTTAAATGTGCAGTTCAGCAGTGTTAAGTACATTGCATTGTTGTGCATCTACCACTAGCGTCCAGCTCCAGAACGTTCTCACCTCCCAAACTCATTAAACCTAACTCCCGGGTCCTCCGTCCCCGTCCCTGGCAGCCCTGACTCCAGCTCCAGAACGTTCTCACCTCCCAAACTCATTAAACCTAACTCCCCGGTCCTCCGTCCCCATCCCTGGCAGCCCTGACTCCACTTTGTATCTGTGAAGTTGGCTACGCTGAGTACCTCACAAAAGTGGATCAGCCAGAATCCGTCTCTGGTGAGCGGCTCACTGCACTTAGCCCAGTGGAAGCAGTCCCCAGGATTGTCTGGGGTGTTATCCTGTGTTGTACGTCGCTGTTCTTCCTTTTTTTCTTTTTTGGTACTGGAGATTGAATCCAGGGCAGTCTACGTCCAAACTACACCCCCAGCCCTTTTTATGTTCATTTTGAAACAGGATCTCGCTAGATTGCTGAGAGCCTCACTATGTTGCTGAGGCTGTCCTCAAACCTGCAACCCTCCTGTCTCAGCCTCCCAAATACTGGAATTACAGGCATGCCCACTTACTTCCTTTTTAAGGTTGAATAATTTCATTTTATGTATAAACTACATGTTATTAATCCAGTCATGCATTCATCGATGGCCACGTTGGCTGCCCACCTTCCGCTGCCGCGAACACGAGTTCTTACAGTTTCTGCCTGGGCCCTTGTTTTCAGCTTTTGGGGGAACAGACACAGAAGCAGGACTGTCAGATCATACAGAAATTCTATGTTTAAGTTTTTGTGGAACTGCCACAGTTTTTCGTAGTGACTACACCATTTTACATTCCCACGAGCAGTGCACAAGGATTCAATTTTTCACATCCTTGCCAACACTTTTTGTGTTTTTTAAGCCATTCTGTTGGGTATGAAACGGTATTGTTGTGATTATGATTTGCATTTCCCTAACGATTGGCGATGTTGAACAGCTTTCTGCTTATTTGTATATCTCCTTTGGAGAAATTTCTAATCAAGTCCTTTGACTGTTTTTTAATCAGTTTTTTCCTTATTGAATTGTAGGTGTTCTTTAACTATCCTGCATATTAATATCATACCAGATATGTGATTTACAATTTTTTTCTCATTTTGGGAAGAACATATTATAGTTTTCATAAAAAAGAAAATTTTCTTTATCTTTTAAGTACAGAAAGTAGAAGAATTCAATGAATGCACATTCATTTATCACTCAGACCCAACAGTTAACATTTTGCCATATTTGCTTTATCTATACACTAATTATGCATGCATACAAATTATATTACTGAACTATTTTAAATAAAATAACAGATACCCTTAAACCATGTGTTTAAAGTTTGAATTACATAGTATGACCAATCATTTCATATGATTTGGGGATCAGGTTTAACCTGAAAATCCAAGTGGATGTAAGATCAAAGTTGGGGGTGCAATAAAATATTTTGGATATTCCCTATGTCTGTTGTATGAAAATTTTGTTTTAGTATTTTCATTATTTTTTTCCTTTTACAGACTGAGACAACACTTGGACTCAGTTCATATCAACAGAAAAGGTAAGCCTTGCATACTTAGTAGGATATTCACATACTTTCCATTCTTTCTGGCGGCTTCTGTAGCTCTCCCCTTCACTTTCTCTCCACTGTTTTTGGTGAACAGGGAATAGCAAATTATAAGTCACATTATAATCTGCACTTCTAAGTGTTGCATGTAGAAAAACTAGCTTACATGTGAATTGCACGTGGTGCGGTTGTGGCATACCTCCTGTGGGAGTCCGCCTGCCCTTGCTGTAGCGAATCCTGAGGGAATCAGCTGATCAAGAGAAGAGGTTTGCCGGGCGTGGTGGCTCACGCTTGTAATCCCAGTACTTTGGGAAGCGGAGACCGGAGGATCCAGGTTTGCGGCCAGTCTCAGCCCTCTCTCTCTCTCTCTCTCTCTCTCTTTCTCTCTCTCTCTCTCTCTCTCTCTCTCTCTCTC